>CAHIKZ030001827.1:227500-250000 GCA_903632075.3 Acanthosepion pharaonis | reverse complement strand
TCCGAGTCTCTTCTGACCAAACGAGATGATATGACCATCTGCTTTTCCCGCCAGCCCAGGCGCTGGCCTGTCTGTTTGTCTGTCTGTCTGTCAACTCACCTGTGAAGGAAGACAAGTCGGGATTCGTCCATTAGACAAGAACATTACAATTCTTCTTCAACCACCATCACAATGCAAAGCCGCTTTTCATTCATTTGAACAAGCAACCACCAAACTCTAACTTTCCACCAGGCGCGCGTACACACCTGCCAAAATTTTAACTACAGACTTCTCCAACATCCCTGTCAAGTATAAGCAATTTTGGTGAGAAGCTGAATAAAAGAAATAAATCTATGAATTTATGGGGATAATTGATGCACCCAGGGTACAAAATCACACTGTTTCTAGATATTATCGACACCTTCCCTCATTTCATTTACCGTTAATACTTTTACTTTTATTTTAGGAAGAAATAAGAAACAAAAAATCACAAAAAACCGAATGATAGAAAACAAGAGATTAAAAGAGAAGAAAGAGAGAGGCAAATGACAAACACCATAGACAGAAGCGACGAATCATGTAAAGAAAAATGTTAACAAAGAAGTTTGAAGAAAGAAAATGAAGCAAAAGGTGAAAGACGGGGGTGTTATTGCTTCGTTTTATTATTTATCAGCGAAATATCAAGGCGTAGAAAAAAAAAAAAACGCTTCTTACTCTGCAAGTGATGGTCCTCGTCTGTTTCCGTCTGTTTCCGACTAGATGGACGTGCAACGATGTTCAGGCGTGTGAAATCACGCAGCCATCATAAATAAAGAAGCCCTCCGATTCAGCGGACTCGTTAATTCGCTTTCATTTGTTAAATCACACCGTAGATGAAAACGGCAATCTCATTTTGTTTACCACTACATATATATATATATATATATATATATATATATATATATATATATATATATATATATATATATATATTTCTGTGTGCGCGTGCAAACACACAGAAAGATAGATAGATAGCTAATGACGAGTTTCTTCTTTGCATGCACGTGTTTTGAAGAGATTTTGCCTTCTTTTTACCCATTATTCTCCTCCTCCTCTTCCTATCCCACTTTCTCCCTGTATACACACACACACATATATATATATATATATATATATATATATATATATATATATATATATATATATATATGTGTGTGTGTGTGTGTGTGTGTGTGTGTGTGTGTGTGTGTAGGATGACTTCTTACATTTGTATATTTTTTCCTTTGCTTTAATGTCCTCATTTTTTTCTCAGATGAGAATTTAAAAAACAATAATTCAGCTAGACATTAAAAAAATACAAAAATTCGAATAGATTTAACATCTAAAATACTTTGAACAATGACAAAAATAAACAAAGAAGCGCGGTCAGTTGCCCTATTAAATGTGCACTAACGCATATCAAATTAAGTGTTGATTATGCCTTGCTTCCGGCTAAACAGCTGCGAATCGGCCACCAATAAGAAGAAAAATAAAACGGATGCCAAGTTTTCAATTTTTTTTTTCTCTAAAAGAACACAAAAAAAGCGAGAAGAACAACTTCAAACTGTCGGCGGTTCTTCATCTTCAAGCCCAGTTGTCTGTTTACTAAAATCCCATCAATACTTTTCTAGTTTGTCAACTGAAGTTTACTTCCCAATTCAAGGACAAATTAGGCTGTCTGTTTATTCTTTTTGAAGGAATCCTGAGATGGATGAAGCAAAAAAAGAGAAGACAATGAAAAGTAAACTGCGAGTTTGCAATCAGATTCAAGTTTTCTAACAGATTTTTCATTTGAAAAGAACGCATAGCGACGAAATTTCTCGATTTTTATTTTATTGTCATTATAAACTATCATGTCTGTAGATCTTTGGATTTGTTTTCTTCCAAATTCTCTCTAAATGAAAAATTTAATAGCTTTCCCGTTCTCCTAAGACATCTTCACGCTTCATTCGCTATCTTTAGCAGTTAAAACACCTACGTATGTTGATATTCGCTAAATCATTTATGCGTGCAAACGCGCGTCTACAGATCCGAGCACTTGCATGTGCGCATAACAACGTTTTCAAACTGGTTTACGAAAATAGGCATGAGGAAATAAAAAAGAGACGAAATAATTTGGATCTCATTATTAATGCAAGCAAAGTGATGTATTTTCTTAAACATGATAAAGTAAAATGATACTTGCAATCAATGCTTGCTTAATTGTCAGCGCCCGATTTTATTCATCAACAAGTTTCTTTCTGATTAGCATTTGATTAGTAAATATAAAAGTGTTATAAGCTATGATTCTTACGGTCGTATCACGTTGAAACACCTGCGATCACCAAAGTTAAGCAACGTCCTTAGGGGAAACGACATATAAAGAAGAAGAATGAAGATGTCTGTAATAATTGACAGTTTCTTACCGGCTGAGTATTGCAGGACTTAGGTATTGTTCATCGGTCTTTATAATCAACTGTGAGTCGAGTTTTATACAAAGACCAGTATTTCAGTTAATAATAATACGGAAATGATTATTTTTACATGCGAACAAGAATTATGAAACATATGCATAGTGTCCCCCCCTCTCTCTCTCTCTCTCTCTCTCTCTCTCTCTCTCTCTGGAATAACTAATACTCCAATCCCTCCTCATTCATACAGGAAATATTTTTCGTTCATTTATTAGTAGAGAAATAGTGAAAAGTCCAATGAAAATCATTCTCGCAAGGACGGATAACAGAGCAATGTATAAGGAGGATCCACTTGAATCATTCATAAAAATCTCAAATAAAGTTTTAAAAATTCATTTAATCAAAACTTGGAATATAAGAACTTGATACTTACCAGAAACTTTAAACTATTCAATAAATAAATACACATTAGATAGATAGATAGATAGATAGATAGATAGATAGATAGATAGATAGATAGATAGATAGATAGATGTGAAGTAAGTGGAGTAGGTAGGTAGCTAGGTAGGCGGGGGTGTATTAAATGTACTGTTCACTAACTTTTCTAAAGTCCGGGACATGATAATACAAAGCCAATGAATAAGAAACGAGAAATTATACCTTGTCTGGTAATGTAGAACACTTTAATATCGATTAGAAAAATATATTCCGAAAATTTTACCGAAACATCTAAATGGCAAAACCCAACTCCCTCCTTTCTCTCTTCCCTCTCCCTCCCTCTTTCTTTCTTTCTTTTTCTCTCTTTCACTTTGTTTCTTTTTCTCATTCTCTTATATTCATACACAATAATGAGAAGGCGATGGTAGGATGGAGAAAGAGGAACAGCTGTCGGGGTGGGAAGATAATAGTTCGAAAATTATCAGCCGGCAAAATTAATAGACAAATTCAGAAGCTTCGTAACGTATGGTTCTAAAAAGGACACCGGGGAAGGAGATGTGGTTTACAGTAAAAGAGAAGAAGACGTGAAAAAGAAAAGAAACAAACAATTGGTACGGAGTGGGTGTGCAAGGTAGAGGAGAGAGAGCAAGAGTGAAGAGCTTATGAGTAGAGAACTTCGTTCAGTTCATCTCTATCTTTCTTTTTCCAGCTTCTTCAATAAAAGTCGAATATTCGTCTGCCTCAAAAAAGGTGAGTATCCAGGTTTGGTGGAGTGGGTCGAAAAATTCCTTATTTTAAAGTAGCATCATCACCATCATCATTATTATTACTGAAGATGACGTTGTTTTCCCATTATTATTACAATGATGATGATTCCTTTTACTGCAGTTATCATCATTGTAATCATTAGTGTGATATATAATTATTGTTGCTTTTACTAATATAATTGTTTAACCTTGTTAAAAAAAATTGTCTTGTCCAATTTTCCTTTTAAAAACAGGAATATTTCATTAAAAACAAAGAAAATAGTGCTGAACGGCTATGTAACATCACTACGGCTATATGACAGTGAATGCTGGACAATTCCCTCATAAATGAAGAGGAGACTTGAGGCTGAGAATACCACGAATGGAACATGTGAGCAACGAGGAAGTTTTAAGGAAAATGGACAATAAGGTCACTTATACTTAATATCAGAAAGAGAGATTTGAAGTTTCTGAGTCACATAATGAGAAAAGAAGACTTGGAGAATATGACACACACGGGGCATACTGAAGTCAAGCGGGACAAAAGCCAACAGCAAGTGGGGGAACAAATATTATAGCTACAAAAGATAGAATCTCATGAAGAGTAATGACTGATCACATCCCGAAATTATAAAGAGTAACTTCCGTAAAAGTTTTTATTATCATTATAATGTGTTTTTTAACCCTGTCATCTTCAATATTAACAGCTCTTTTGTGCAGTAAAGGAGGTTCTACAGTGTTGTTATCCCTGGGACTATGTACCCGCCATTACAAAATTCGTGAACTACCTAAAAGCATAAAACGGCAGGGGAAGGGCTGGGAAAAGATGCTTCACTTTGATCATAGTCCGGAAGTCTGGGGAACGTGCGCTCTGATCCCAGGAAGAAATTATCAATCCATACGTAAATAACCTCGTTGTTTTTTTTTTTTTATGGCTACTCTTCTAATAACCAATAATGATAAATCAGGTCTGCGAGCAGTGTAACGGTTATCGGCGCTGAAAGTTGAATCAACGAACCGGGTTCAAATTCTGTTCTAGCCTGTTGCATTCACTTTCGCATTAGAAAAAGCATGAATCCATCAGCTATCGGTTAAAGAGGAGCATAGACTGTAAACTCTAGACCTTGGTGGCAACTAGTCTCAAGGAGGGAAAACTCTGAATTCCAAAACATATTTCCCGAAGAAGGCATTGGCAATTGACAGATAATAAAGAAAAAAGAATCTGAGGAGAGGCATTATCGCCTACGTCCTAAAGTGATAAGGCGTTTTTGTTTTTTAAATAATAACACTGGCCTGCGTTAATTTTTTTTCCAAAAGTTAAAGGTTTATCAAGTGATATACCATTTTATTCTGTATTCAAAAATACCATTCATTGTGATTTGTCATATCTGGTTTTTAAGATATGCTTGAATACTTCACAACAGGTTGTACACAATAATAACACTTATTCTAAAGCCTGTTGACTCGACTAGTCACAGCTTATCGTGAGTGCCTGATGTTTAGTATATCATATAATGTGGTATGTGTACCTTACTACAGTGTACCATCCTGATCGATAACAACCACATTTCCTAGAGGAAGCGAGCATTATCCCTCAGCTTAAAAGGAATTTAATGTACTGTGTCAAGTGCCAACGACGAATTGAGTGCTGGTTTATTTATTTTTTTCTCTTTTCAACTTGCCATTTGTATTCCTATAAGAATGGATCGCAAGTGTAAGAATAATCCTGACAGGTTCTGTGATATCTGCGGTAATCTGTTTCTTCCTAACCGTCATGCAAAAATCACTAACTTTGTGAAGAAGACACATTGTGATTACTTTGGAGTCAAACTAGGGGATCAAAGTAAGCCATTCGCTCCCCACGTTTGCTGTAAAATATGTATGGAAAACTTGAGGGATTGGAGGAGCGGTAAAAGGAAGAGTATGCCATTTGTCATTCCAATGGTCTGGAAGGAAGGAAAAGAAGGCATTAAGGACTACTATTTCTGTATGGTAAATCTAAAAGGAATAAATCTCAAGAACAAGCGCCATGTCCAATACCCGAATGTTCCTTCTACTATAAGACCAATTCTTCATGACCCAGACCTTTCTGTTCCTAAGCTAGATGGTAACATGGAATATAGCTCTGATTCGGAATATAGTGACATGACTATTGTAGCTGGTGATGACGCATACAAGCCAGAAGAGGACGACCAGCCAGTACCCTTAAAACAAGCAGAACTCAAAGACCTGACACGAGTCCTGAACCTTTCAAAGGTCTCTGCTAAGCTGCTGGGTTCACGTCTCAAAGAGGAACACCTGCTGGTACCAAGAACAACATTCTACTGGTATCGAGACCATGAGATAAAATTAAGACATTGCTGGATTGATTAAATCAATGGTCTTAGAGCATGATTCTATGGAACGGGGATATTTATTGACTCATCCAGCAGAAGACTCAAAGAAGTTTCAATGGGAATAATATGGAACATTTGTTGTCTGCTGTTAACTAACAGAGGCACAAATGGTTGATCTATGGAGATCTTAAGGTGTTGACCATGTTCACCATAGTCTATGAATATAGAATACAGCACAGTACGTAATCTGTTCAATGAAACAACGTTAAAGATTAATACTCTCGAGGCAGATATTTTACTGAATCTGACTATATCGCCAATACCACCAGCAGATGTTCCGTAATTCTTCAGTCTTCGATATCAAAGGCTGGCACTGCATATTCGGAAAAAAACATGGCCGCCTTTATACACGTCGCATTGAATATTTTGAGCCTTCTGATTGGTTAACCCTTCTATTGGTTAACTATAAAATGAGTCAGCTCATTTTGTCTGGTTCACTAGTACACCAGGGTATTCAAAAATTCCAACATAAGGTGCTTGAACTGGTCCTAGAGCTCCAAGGTGGGTACGCAAACTATCCTTGTTTTCTGTGTCTCTGGGACAGCTGGGTTGATGACCATTATGTTAGACAAAAGTGTCCGTTAAAACAAGGGTTAAAACCTGGTTCGCATAACGTTCAGTCGCACACTCTCGTTGAACCGAACAAAATACTGCTTCCACGCTTACAAATCAAGTTAGGAGTAATGAAAAACTTTGTGAAGGCAATGGACAGGGAAAGCAGCGGTTTTGCTTTCCTCCAGGAGAAGTTCCCATGGATAAGCATGGAGAAACTCAAGGCTGGTATATTTGACGGCCCTCAAGATAAAAGAACTCATGAAAGACCTAATGTTTGAAGAAGACCTGAGCGAAGTCACTGAAGTCAGTAGTCACAAACTTCCTGGGAAACCACCGGAGTGCAGAATACGAGAAGGAAAATTAGAGAGCTACTGAAGACACGAATGACAGTCAAACTGCATTTTCTGCGGTTACACCATTTTCCAAAGAACTGTGCAGATTTGAGTGAAGATCAGTGTGACGTCCCCCGCTCGTTCGTTCGGGTTTCGCCGCTCCAAACGTGACGTCCGCCTGTCTGCGTCAGTCGTGCTATCCCTTCCTGTGACGACCAACTGGCTTGGTATTGGTCGCGGCACCCAAATGTGACGTTCAACCTTTTGGTGATTCGGATGAGAATCTGGTTAGATTCGGTATCAGCCTCGTCGTTCCCAGCTCGCCTCCAACGTCTGGTTACCGAAGTAACTGCTTTGATTTCTAGTCTAACCTACCCACGTTGTGAATTGATCTAGGCAGACGAAAGCAAGCTGAGTTCGAATAAGGGTGATATCGCACAAGTATGTGTAAAAGAAAAGAAAATAACAACTCGAAAAGTTCAAATGTGTTAAAAAGGATGACAATATTTTATATCTGGTTGCTAAATATAGGACTATGTCTATCTCCCAACCCGCTATATGGATTCGTGACACGTTGTTTTTGTTAGTCGAGTCTTAACATCTTAAGTTGTCTGTTCTTTAAGAAACTGGTTCTTGGTGTGTCTTCAGGCGATATTCGTAAAACTTGTTTTGGTGGTATGAGTCTAAGTCGTTCTTCAAAATAAATTGTTCTTGGATTGAAGATGAGTTCGGAATTTGCGTGAATCTTAGTCAGCTAATGCGTGTTTGGGTCTTCAGAGCTCTCAACTTAAACTCGAACTCACTGGAACTGGAAACTCTGGAAAACTGGAAACTGAACTGATTTTTTTTTCGCTGCGACTTTGCTTATATGGACGCCGACCAAAACCGGGGTGGGCTTTGTCGGGGTTTGAGGTTCCTTGATAATTCCAAATCCACAATCCCTTCTTTTTTCGGTCAGGAAAAATTTATTATTTCCATTTTTGGAAGTCTTCTCTTACCTTCTTTCGTTCTCATATGGGTCTCTTACCATACCCTCAGAGGGCGTCAACGGTTTTCCTTTCCTTCGCAGTAACATCTCATACCTATCCCCTTAATGGGTGGTAGCAGGCCTCCCCCTGCATCAGGCGATCACCTCCGCCTGGTTCTCGTTAACATTCATCCAATGGCGTTCGACAGTGTGAGTGTGACCAGACTAGCCTTGTTTTTAAAAAAAATATATCTTGCTCAAAGAAAAAAATATTCCTCTTTTTTTTCTTTTTTTCCTTTCTTTCTTTTCTTTTCTCTCTTCTTCTCTGGCCGCCAACAGAACAATACGACCCGTTTTGTGATAATCTCAATTCTTATCCCAAAATCACTTTCAAATGGAATTCGTCAATCAGATTTTCGCCAGCACAAAGTGGCTGGCCAAACAGTCCCGGTAAAATTCACTCCCCGGCGCCAACCACTGAATACGAAACAGGTGAACTTTCCATTTTTATCTGATAATATTTTTTCGCCGTCATAGTCAAATTTCAACACAAAACAGACACCTTGTCTAAAACGATATCTTTCCATCGACAAAGACTTAACCTATTTTCTTTTTTTTTTTTGTTTTTTCAACTCGTTTGTGGTCAGGGCATTCCTATTTCTCGCTCAGGGAAAATGTTTTCCCGATAATATAAGTTCGCCACCATGACACAGTTAATTTTGTATCTATTCAAAACTCTGTATCTGGTTATTTGACCCAATTGGAATTTGTCAAATGAAATAAAAATTTTTTTCTTCATTATCAAAAATAACATCGCTAAATGCCCCTTTTTGATGGCTTTCCTTTATCATCTAAGTTTTAACTCTCCTCTCTTTTTTTCTTTTTTTTTTTTTTCCTTTTCCATGCAAAAATAAATGGTGTCACATCAGGGTGAATTTTCACCAAGACATTCGTATTATGGAAGAGGGCTACCAAGGCCGGTGGGATGAAACTTTCATGCTTAAGAACTGCTGGTACTTGAAACGGGATGCAGTTTTAAAAGAAATGATATCGAAAACATTAAAAAATATATTTCATCTACAAATAGCTTCTTTTTGTATTTTTCAGTTTACTATGGCACAATGTGATTTATTATTTTCTGTGAATATATCAACAAACTAAATTTAGCATTATTTGATTAATTCAAATATATAGTTATAATACGGTTCTACAGATTTCAAGTAAGAGC
This sequence comes from Acanthosepion pharaonis, assembly GCA_903632075.3. NCBI lineage: Eukaryota > Metazoa > Mollusca > Cephalopoda > Sepiida > Sepiidae > Acanthosepion > Acanthosepion pharaonis. The sequence continues at coordinate 240,951 of CAHIKZ030001827.1, read as the reverse complement.
TTGTATCTTAAAAATTTGATCTGATTAGAAAAAATGTGTATGATTTTTGGATTCAGCGTAAAAAAACTACCTCAAAATCAGTTGTTATATCTTCGACCTTGAAAACAACGCAGGCCAGTCATAATAAATCATGCCTTTGAGAAATTGCCATGATTTTGGGAGAAAGAAAGTTAGGGACAAAAGAAAGACGAAGAGATTACAGTCAATAGAAATATGAAAAAAATCAGAGTATATCATTGTGGCACCTTGCATTATTAGAAATATTCCTAGAAATATGATTTAATTTTTTTTTTAAAAGTTTATTAAACAGGTTGTTAATTTTTTTTTTTTAAAACGGAAAATAACTGAGTTGAAAATAATTCACTAAGAGTGTACTAGACGATCCTAAGGAAAGAAGAAGGAAAAAAAAAGAAAAAAAAGAAAGAGAAAAGAAGAAAAAAAGAAAGAAGAGAAAGAAAGATGACGCATGACCCAATTGAGGGTGGAGATAGGAAAAGAGATTTAGGTCAGGTCTTGGCCGATTTTCGAAAGTCATTTTGATAAGAATGTCGGTCAAAGCACTTGGCCTACTTTTGCGTGGAAAGACTCATTGGACAAAGGGAAATTTCTTTGTAGAACAATAGAAACGAAATTTTTTTGGGTTGAGGGGAGTCACCAGTGGAACGATATACAGATCTTGACCTGTTAAGAATTGGACACCCACGTTAATAAAAGTAGAGACATTTCAATGTAGATAATTAAGATTTTCGACTATCAGGAAAAACAAAGAGGTAAAAAGAGGACAATTGCTTTTGGCTCACAGAGGGGCGCCAAGAAGGCGGAAAAGATCCTTTCTAAAGTCAAGACTAATTAGCAGCGGGCTGTTTGACAAAGTCCAGGTGAGAGAAAGCCAAGATTGTCATTTTGCGTACGTGCAAAAAATAAAAATTGGATTTTGTTTTTTTAAACAAGAACGATGTAACCACGCCCGCAAACAGAGGGGAGGGATGTTCGATCAATAACAATTGGTCGAATACGATCACGTGACCTGCGGAAGAAAAGGGAAAGAAATGTTCGACCAATAACAATTGGTCGAATACGATCACGTGACCTGCGGAAGAAAAGGAAAGAAATGCTCGATCAGGAACGATTGGTTGAAAGGGTCACCTGACATACGAGAGACTAAGAGAGATGGATGTGCGCCGCCCCACCAAAGGTACTGCGAGGAAGTAGGGGCGAAAACAATAGCGGTAATGGAGAAGACAAAATTAATGCAGTTTTTGGAATTATCGAAAAACCCTGACAGACAGACCCACCCCAGTTTGTTGCGGCGTCAATAAAAAGGGCCCCAATCGAAAAAAATGAGTTCATCCCCGGACGGCAGCGAGAAAAGAACCCCCAGACAAGAAGAAAAACTTCCAGCCCAAGTAGATGAAGAAGAAGATTGCCTGAAAGCCTGAGAAGAATTGGAGCTGCAGACAAGCCGAAAGTCGATGAGAAGTTAAAGTTCAGCTCCGGACGGCAGTGAGAAGAGAAGTATCAGACGACAGAGAGTTGCGGCTAAGTTGAAACAAGAAATCTTCCACCAAGTTGAAACAGGAAAACTACCAGCCCAAGCAGACGAAGAAGAAGAAATACAACTCAAACTCAAGTCGAGAGAAGAATCAACTGCGAATGATCGATAGAAATTAGCCCCAGTGTCGAACTGAACCACACTCCGACATACATACATGATTCTAGAAAGTAGGTAATTCGACATTTTTCTATTGTGTGATAGAAGCTTGGTGCCATAGTCCACAGAGCGGGTCGGGAAATGAGAACAATTTTGTTTTTATGTAACGGACTTTAAGATATAAAAAGGTTGTTACCCTTTTTTTCATCAGCAATTTTGTTTGGTGTCGTGAGTTTTATTTTATTTGTGTTTTTTGCCACCCCGTCGGACTCAACTTGTATCGGCCCCGATCCCTGCTGGTCCCGTCTGTCTAAGATCTAAACACAGCGTGGGTAGACAGACCGGAGATCGGTATAGTTGCTTTAGTGACCAGGTATTGGAAAAAAAAGTCATAGAAAGGCGAGGCTGGTGATCATCTGACCAAAGGGTTGGAGCGGCACGCTTGGACCCAGGAGGAGCGACCAGGAGGAGCGACGTCACCGTTGGCGCCGTAACCAAAGGATCCGACACTGGGCCAGGTGTGTAACCGTCACATCATAGACCGAACATGTGAGCCACGGCGAGGTTTTTTAGAAAATGGAAACAAAAAGGAAACTTATACTAAGGACTTTGTACATCCATTAGGTGTACTGGGATAGCCAAAGTAGATTTCCAAAAGATAAGCAGAGTATTAAGAAATAAAAAAACTTCGTTAGAAACAAGAAAAAGAGTACTAAACTGTTACGTGATATCTGTCCTCCTTGTAAGACCGTGAGTGTTGGACAATCTTCTCATAGATAAAGAAGAGACTTGAAGCAAGTGAAATGTGTTTCCACAGAAGGATGATGAGGATTCCATGGTCCAAATATATTAGCAATGAGGTTTTATAGAAAATGAAAGCAAAAAGGAAACTTAAACTTAACATTGAGAAGAGACACAGAAATTTCTAGGCCACATAAAGTGGAAGGAGGGCTTGGAAAATCTGAGACTCACAAAAATGCTGAACTTCTATTTCATATCTATCCTCCTATATGGCAGTGAATCCAGGACAATTCATCACAGATGACGCGAAAGATATGGTTCTACAGTAGGATGCTGAGAATATAAATGTAACGAAGAAGTTCTAAAGAAAATGAGGACAATATTGTCGTTTATACTTAAAATCGGAGAGAGACAAAATTTCTTGGGTACATTATGAGGAAGGACGGATTGGGAAACTTAAAACTCACAAGAAGTAGTGAGAGAAAGAAGAATAAAGGAGGGAAAGCGAAAAACCTACCTAATGAGATTATGTGTGTGGTTGGCAAAAAAGGGGTTTGTTAAAATGTCAAATTTAAACAGAGAGAAAATGAATTGAGTAAGTAAGACAATGATGCACCTTCTTACCGGATTTATTCAACATATACAGCGTGGCGTTCCGAAGAGAATTTATTTATTATTGGGATTTATAGGATTTATTATTGGTGGATATAATCTTAACAGCATTAAATAAGCGGATTGCACCGTGTTGAAGGGAAAGAAAGAAAGAAAGAAAGAAAGAAAGAAAGAAAGAAAGAAAGAAATACAGCAGAAAGTCTTAGACAATTTAGTAAAAGAAAGCGAGAAGAAAAGGCTATCCATTAATTGTAAGAAAATATAATGTATGGTTGTTAGCCCAATATATGAATTAGGAAATTCCGACATCAGAATCAAACGAGTACTGAAAGTTGGAATGGGAGTGTTTTAACAACGACGGAAAATGTGAAACACAAATCTGAAGATGCATTGCCTCCCAAAGGCTAAACATCGTCGCCGGTACTCGCTCGCATCTGAGCATCGGGATCGTCATCCTCAATCCTTATTCCCTTTCTCCACTCTGGTGTCTGCAGAGCATAAGGCTGTGAAGGCCCAGCCTACTCCTGAAGAGCCGTGAGAAGGAGTCACAGAGAAGTGTTAGACGTGGACGTGGCTGGGCGAGTCGGGCCCCCCTGACCGCACGTCGCAGAGCCTCTTCATGTTGACGGTTGGGCACAAAAGTCTCACCCAGCCCACTCGGATGGTCCTACACCAGCAAGGCCGATTTGCAGCAACGGTTTCCCACATCTCAGGGTCGATTTTGGCCAATGTCAGGGACGTCTTCAACTGATCCTTGAAGTGTCGTATTGGGCCTCCGCGTAATCTCTTGCCAGTGGCAAGTTCTCCAAACAGGATGAAACGTGGGAATCAAGTGGGACACATGACCAGCCCAGCGGAGGCGATGTTGAAAGACAGTAGCCTCGACGCTGGTGAGAGATGTCAGAGTGGGGATCTCATTTTTGGTGATGCGGTCCGCCCAACTGATACGAAGGATGTTTGATGTCCCATCGATAAAATGTCCAGGTCATGCAAGCGTACAGAAGGGTGAAGACAATCGCACCCCGGATGGCCATGATTTTAGTTCTTATGGTGAATCCGTGACTAACCAAGTATTAAGAAACGAAAACATTTCGTAAGAAAGAAAAGATTCCTGAAGCATTATTTAATACCAATCTTTTAATATATATACAGGACAATTTCTTCACAGAGAAAGAGGAGATTATATTGAATTACCATGAACGGTTCATGTGAGCCACTAGTAACTTTTGAGGAAAATCGGAACAACAAGGACACTTATTCTTAGAATCAGAAAGATACACTTGAAATTTCTGGAATACACGAGGAAAGAGTGCTTGGAGAATTTAACACTCACAGGACATACTGAAGGCAAGATGGGTAGAGAGAAACAGGGAATACCCTACATAACGAGCTTGTATGAAAAGATGGCAGTACAGGGACTGGGGGGGATAGTGTCTAACATTGCTTAAAGCTACAAATGATAGGAAGTTGTGGAGAGCCATGATCAGCCTACTTAACGAGCTTGTATTAACAGATGGCAAAACAGGGGCTGTTAGGTATAGTAAGGGGGCTAACATTGCTTAAACATATACATGATAGGAAGTTGTGGAGAGCTATGATCAACCTAATAAACGAGCTTGTATGAACAGAAGGCAGAACAGGGACTGGAAAATGCAGTAAGGGGACTAACACTGCTTAAAGCCACAAATGACAGAAAGTTGTGGAGAGCCACGATCAACCTATTTGACGAGCTTATATGAACAGATGGCAGAACGGGAACTGGGGGATAGTAAGTGGATTAACATTGCTTAAAGCGACAAATGATAGGAAGTTGTGGAGAGTCATGATCAACCTATTTAACGAGATGTATGAACATATGGCATAACGGACTAGGGGAGATAGTAAGGGGACTAACATTGCTGAAAGCAACAAATGATAGGAAGTTGTAGAGAGCCATGATTTTCCATGTTCTGAAGTGACATGGCACATAGAAGAAGAATTGTATGTGGTCCACCTCACCTTGTCTCCAGTTATATTCGATGTGTCAAGAAATTTGAACTCTTTGCTTTATAGATACTTTTCATAGTGAACATGTGTCATAAATACAGGGTGTCCCAGAATTAACTATTAGGACCTTGAATAAGGTCTCGCTGTTTTCCAACAGATGGTTCGAAGTTTCTGTTCTGCATTTGCTGGGATCAGCTGGGTGTAGTTTATTATGAGCTGCTCAAACCGACTGAAACCATCACGGGAGATCGCCATTGACTACAATTGATGCGTTTGAGCTGAGCATTGAAGAAAAAACGGCCGTTATTCGAGCAGAGATACGACAAAGTTATTTTGCAACATGGCAACGCTAGGCCACATGTTGCAAAATGGGTGAAAACCTACTTGGAAACGCTTAAATGGGAAGTCTTACCCGAACCACCGTATTCACCAGACATTGCCCCGTCCGATTATCACTTGTTCCGATCGATGGTTGAGCAGCACTTTGAAGATGCCAAAAAATGGTTCGACACGTAGTTAGCCTCAAAAGAACGTGGAACTGAAATGCTGCTAGAAAGATGGGGAAAAGTAGTGGCTAGCGATGCACAATACTTCCAGTGACATGTTTCTTAATAATTTTTGTAAATAAAACATTACTTTTCATGGAAATTCAACGAGAACTTATTCAAAGTCCTAATATTTCAATGAAATCGGGGAATTTATTTGTGATGTCAACGAATACTCCTTGCCACTTTTGTGATGATATTCAGTCACCCCCCCACAAGGGTGTCATGTGGCACAAGGCCTTTTTAATGTGGGAATTCCCGAGCCATTAGGCTCGGCCAAAAATAGCCCATTTGAACCCGTATAAACGGGTTTCAGGGCCGGTTTAAATCCCGAAGGAGACTCCGCCTTTCGGCGTAGCCTCCTTCGGGTTCCTCCCGCCCGTAGGAAGAGAGTTTAACCGTGCAGTCGGTTCAGAGGTGAACGACTGACTTGCCACTTTTGTGATGCCAACGAATAATAGTTGTCACTTTCGTAATACTTGTTGTAGTAGAGACATTGTAACCGCAGATACAACTATAGTAACGCCGTTGAATAATACTGGTGTCAAACGCCTTCGAAGAACACTTACACTAATACTACTTGCTCGATAATACTCGCTCGAATAATAATCCGTATAGAGAAATAGTATAATGAATAGAGTAGAGAATAGCGATCCGAATAGTAATAGAGGATAAACTAAAGATGAAGATCAATCTACGCGTCACGCGACTTCCTATATATTCGTTTCCTCTATGATTACGTGGTCTACTTAATTCAATAATGGGATCGCCTGTGTTTACTCACTGGCGATCTATGTTCAAACTCAAGTGTCGGCAGCGACACTTTATTCCTATATAACAATTTTTTTTAAATTATCTTTTATTTCTGTTCATCATATTCAATATTTATTAGAAGTCTATAAATTTTATAATTTTTTCTAGTTTTATTTTCTTTCCCTTTATACACTTATAACACATATTAAAATTTAAAGACTTCTAATACATCTTAAATATGATGAACAGAAATAGAAGAGATAAACACCCTATTAAGAATGAATGCACAATAACGCCTCCTTTTTTCACCCCTCCAACCTGGATTTCTTTGCATGGGATTCATAAAAAGGGTCCATCACAAAACGATCAAAAGTTCAACTGAGTTTAAAGAGCACATTCAGTAAGCTTTCATAACTGAAATACTTTAAAATGTATTATGAAACGCTAAGGATAGATTTGAAATTTGCAGGGATACAGAAGGAGCACAGGTTGAAAATAGTCAATAAAGTGTTTAACATAAGAATTAAAAATCTATTTGTTTCGTATCATAATTAAGCAAAAGACATAAAATTATGTCTTTTTTTTTTTTTTTTAATATGCCTCATTTCATTGGAATTGATAGTTAATTCTGGGACATCCTGTACAATAGCTTAAGAAATATTTACCAGCTATTTTTATCAACAAAGCTTTCGCTTTGAATGACACGGAAGATCTTGCCGGAAAGAAACTATGTTTAAGTTGCTATATTCAATTAATTTAAATACTAAGATGTCTGCAAAGGAAGAAATATGAAAAGTAAATGTAAGAAAAAAATATTATTGTCTCTCAAGCTAGCTTTACAGAGATAAATGTCTCTTGATGGCATCAGCATAGGAGGGTCGGTTGATAATGTGTATGGGTATCAAATATTACTACAGTCTACATTCCTTCTAAAGATATATCGACAAAATCTATTCAGTGACTGTCATCTCATAAAATGTGACGCTCAAAATCCCTTCGGTTTTAGCAAAAGAATCGAACAGTGACTGCATGAGGCTGATATCAAGCCACAAGCATATTCAGTTTATCTATATAACGTGAAAGATATATTTTCTAGCCCACTTTTGTCAATAATTAACAATCAAATGTAACATGTTCTGAATGATTTAGATTCCGCCAAGTCTGGCTCAAGATGCATTGAAATGGGAATCAATATGTAAATGAAATAGCACATACATTGAAATATAAATAGAAGTAGGCGTAGGTGCAGTTTGTCGAAACGATTCTTCTTTTATGAACTGTATCTCTTCAAGACGTGGGCGATCACGGCTCTCCACAGCCTTCTTTTCTTCGTAGCTCAATGTCTGTTGCCTTACTTCAATTTCGTGTTCTGCCATTCATTTTCACAAACCCGTTAGGTAGGATACTCGCTTTTTCCCTGTGCCTCTCGTGCCTTTAATACGACATGTGAGTGCCAATTCCCCAATTCTTTCAGAAAGATTCGTTGGTAGAACAATAATCAAAACGGTGAAATTGGAAAAGGTAAATACGTGAGGTAAATAAGAATCCACGACTAAAATAAATTTATTACCAAAAAACAAACAAATCGGTGTAAATAAGCCCGTAGTGAGTATAAAACATAAAAAGAATACTCACGACCCACCAATGAGACTCGAGAATGGAGAATGTTCTCTTTCTGCCTGCATAGAGTCGTTTAATGAAGCTTGATATAAACAACTTCTAAAAACCGTAAATGTGCCCCGTCAATGTATTCGGATGCGCAACCCGGGTTATTAATCAAATGAAGTCCAATCGCTGACTCAAATGGTTACTGTTACTAGCTCCACACTGTCTTAGCTCCACTCTGTTCTAGAATTTACGGACTGGACATGTGCAAGCACGTGCTGTCCAATCCGTAAATTCTAGAACAATCACATCCAAAGACAAAGACAGTGATCGATTCTGGCAAAATTGGGTTAATAAAAATCCATTCTGGTATCCAGAGGTAGTCCGAGAGGGACGCTCACAGTCGTTTCTAGAATTTTTTGGAAATCTGTCATGCTGGTATAATAGGGAACGTAAAATCAAATCATAACAAAACCTGGAACAACCTTACCACTTCACAACGTAACGCTCTTCGTCGTCTCGCTAATGATGATTCGATTGTCATAAAAATGGCAGATAAAAGGAGGCGCTATTATTATGAATAAGGAAAACTATATTTTGGCTTGTAAAGAAGTTTTAAAGGATAAAAGTTTTTATGAAGAAATAAAAATAGACCCGAACCCTTAATACAGAAAAAAGCTAGACAATATAATTTCTGAAATGAAAGAAATATTTATATTAATAGAAACAAAGTCTAACATATAACGTTCTGAGCAAATAACGCCAATGTTTTACGGCCTTCCAAAAATACAAAAAAATGATAAATTTACTCCACTACACCCGATTTGTAGTGGATATGAATGTTGTACGTCAAAAATCTCTGAGTGACTAGATGATTTTTATCTCCTATAGCAAAACGGTCTTTGTCTTTTCTCCGGGACATATTTGATTTTATTTCTAAAATAAATAAATTTTCAGAACGACAAATTAATGATTTTCATGATTGCTTTTTGGTCACTGTGGATAATTCGTCTCTTTATCCTAATATTGATCACGATGAAGGGATTGAGCCGTGAAACAAAGCTTTTAAGAAACGAAAAAACAAAACCATTCCGTCAAGCCGTCTCTGTAGACGTTTCGTCTTGGAAAGCAACACGTTGAAGTTTGGGAAAAAGGATTCCCACAAAATCAAAGGATGTGCAATTGGAACACCCATGGCCGAATACCTTTATGACAAATTTCGAAGAAAATCTATTGAAACTTTCAAATTACAGCACGGTCATAAACTAGAACATTGACTGTGATTTCTTGATATTTTCTTCACCTCTGAAGGTACGCAGTAACGTTTGTTAAAATTTCTACAATTTTGTGATGCCTTTGCAGAAAGGAATAATTTTCGGTCACAAATAAAATTTACATCTAATTTCTCCAAAGCTAGTGTTGAATTTTTAGACACTAGAATAAGGTTTTCAAGGAATCGTCTAATGACCGAATAATTTTCCAAACCTACGCCATCCCTCATTTATCTACACCGCCGTTCGGGCCATCCTTATCACTCGATAAAATCAAACCGGAAGTGCCAATTTTTACGCATGAGGCGAATTTTCACGGAGATAAAAGATTATTGGAAACATGCTAATAATTTTATTCGGGATTAAGCTATCAAGAATTGCGACTGAAAGAAATTGCGAATGAAATCGCTAAAAATGAAGATTACCATAATGTTATACCAGTTCAAAATACAGAAAAACAACAATTCTGACAGAATCCCATTAGTCATGAATTGTCACCGAAATTTTGCTGGAATTTCGAAAATACTACACGACACATTGCGCAAAAATATCCATTTTAAAGAGATTTTTCCTAACCCGCCCATCGTTTTTTTTTTTTTTTTGAAAAGAAATTTAAAATATGAGATAAATTTTAAGAAATGTAAGCGTTCACACTCAAAACAACATTGGCCGTGAAAGTTCAATATACTTACGAAAACAATCAAAGAAGGGGGAAAAATCTGTGCGCTGTGCAACAATATGAGTCGAGTTAATTTTATCACAATTTCAATGAGAAACATCAAGATTTCTACAGAGGATGGTAATTGTACTGATTGCTATACACCGCCCAATGTACCAAATATGGGGGTTGCACAACGGAAAAATTAAATAAAAGATCCAGTGGTCACAAGTATGATAACAGATACAATAATATGACATCAACGGAGCTTTTATTACAAACGACTATAAATTCGACAAACATCTAAAGGTTGACATTATGAAAAAATATTCAGAATCTATCAGCCCTTAAAACGCATGGGTAAGTAAATTATTAGCTTCCATAAGATTTATAATAAGTTGTTTGATTACTTCCTCTTAGTAACTAATCAACTAACGGGAAATTTCAAGATGAACATCATCGCCATCATATTAATCACGTTTCAGTTGCATGACTTCAAGTGAGCGGCGAAGTGATTCGTTTTGATACGTTCATTACTAGTACATTACCGCTTTTTTTTTTTTTTCATTACAAGACAGGCAATGTTTGTCCCAATCTTCACCACCGCCCAACCCGGATGTGTGTGATCGACTTGGTACCTATCAATGAGACCAAACTCGCCGATCAGATCAACAAAGCTACGATCGCCCGTCCTCCGCTAGCTCCCTACCCACTGTATAACTTGGGGTCCAGGAAGACATTCCAGTCTTCCACTAAGACTAGGCACGACGAATCCACCAGGAACGGTCCAAGCTGACGAAAAAACGAAACGTGCTCCTTTAGCTTTGGTCGGCATTTTATCTGGAGATTTTGACTCGATAAAAACCCTCAATCCCTCCCCCACCCAGCAGCCTTGTCATTTGAGAAGGGTTATCAGCCTGAATAACTCACACAGTACAGAGAACGGTAAGTGCGACGTTGAGATCCGAAGACGTATTAGGATGTCCAAAGACGCATTCCAAAAGATAGACAGACTATTACGAGACAGGAAGGTTTCGTTGGTAACAAAAAAAATAGTACTGAACTGCTACGTGATAACAGGACGTTGGAGGGTATACTCAAAGATGGAGAAGAGACGCGAGCCAGCAGAAATGTGGGTCTACAGAACAAACAAAAAGGAAACTCATACTTAACATCAGGAAGAGGCAACTGAAATTTCTGGGAAACGTAATGAGAAAGGAGGGTTTCGAAAATCTGATACTCACAGGGCGGATAGAGGGAAAGTGTGACAAGAGAAAGCAACGTGTGACATACTTAAGTGGATGCTAGATTAAGGTCTGGGAGAAATAACAAAATGTCAAAGCTTATTGAGAGTTACAAGAGATAGGAAGAAATGGAGAGCCATGATCACCTACGTCCTGAAGGCACACGGCACATAAAAAATGAAGACTGAAATTATGAAAAAATAAAATTGCCGTGCGAGTTTGCAATCTACCGCTAACGGAAGTATTTCTGACATTTTTTTCTTACTCGGATTAAAACTTATGAGCACCTCCCCTTATAGAAAACTCAAATCTGCAATTCACCCAGACACGACAACATATTTCCGATAATAAGTACACCAGCTCAAACGCTAATGTGATATTCAAAAAGCTTTAGTGTATTTTGAACCAAACTTGGTAGTTAATATCTATCAAATTGCTTAAAATGTTTCCAAACATTACTTTATATATATATCACAGGAAAGGGATTAATACCGACAAATATTCTATATGCTTCCTGTTTATACGCTATTTTTTATGGATACACTTATTCTTCTAATTAAACAGTATTAATTACATTTACTGGACTGAATATTCGAGAAATTTCATAGAAAATACGCGCCCTCCGATAGGGATCGAACCTTTATCCTATACAGAACCACCATTCAAGTCTTGCAGGGCTATGACCGTTCAGCCACAGAAACTTCCGGTTAACGAAGGCTCGAATTAAATCTTTTAATTAATTATATATATATATATATATATATATATATATATATATATATATATATATATATATATATATATATATATATATATATATATATATATATATATATATATATATATATATATATATATATATATATATATATAGAGAGAGAGAGAGAGAGAGAGAGAGACAGGGGTATAGGGGAGAGAGGGGGGTAGGGAGAGAGAATGATAATATAAGGAACAGATAGGAAACGTGTAATAAAATAAAAAACTTAAACCATATCAACTAAATAATTAAACTGGCGATGAAGTCAAAAAGTGAGTACATTTTTGGAGCACCCTTTATTTTTATATTCTATCTATCTATCTCCGTCATGGGTATGACGATAAACTACATCCATGTCCTCGGTAAGACGATAAACTCCGTCCAACAGCAATGCCTCTGATCAGGAAGTTTTGAGGAGCGTGGAACCACCTCTTGATTGCTGGTTAGGGTCCCAGTTATCGGTAAATAGTTAACTTTCAAAACACTATGAAAGTGTAAAAATACCTGAAATACTTTGCAAAAGATTATTACCAGCAATAAATTTTTGAAGAAAATTTATTGCCAGCAATACACTTTCGAAAAAAAAATTATCAGCAATAAAAATCTTGTCGGTTTTAAATAACACATTGAGGTTGAGATGCTGTAAAACAAACCAAACTAAACTAGCTTTACATTTCTGAAAAAAAATATTACCTGTTATACATTTTTGAAAAAATATTACCTGCTTTACATTTTTGAAAAAAATATTACCGGAAATAAAAATTGTCGGCATTAAATAACCCATTGAGGTTGATAGGCCGTACAAAATCTATCTATCTATCTATCTATCTATCTATCTATCTATCTATATGTCAAATTGCCTACACAGCTGTCTACATCTTTGTATATTGTGAGTGTCCAGTGTAATCAGAGAGTACGTTTGCATTCCGGAGCTGAGAATGTTTGTATCACGGAGAGAACTGAACAATACTTTGAAACAGCAGTGAAACAAAACCAGTAACACGTACTTTCAAAACAGTGTCTATAAAACAAACTCTTTACTGCATCTGCCACTTGGCCATGAAATTAGACGATTTTGTTTTATTAAAAGGAAATATATCAAGGCTGGGACGTTTAGGAGCTTAGTTGTTTACATAAGGTTGGATTATGGCTGTTTTTATTGGTTAGTACTGTCTGGCTACCTCACTTGAGAATACAGCCCTCTATAGAAGGTGGTTGTATCGGGAAGGAGTCTGGGAGTTGAAAGTGGTGTATGCTTTGCGCTATCAAACGTCTAAGTGATTTGTGTGTATTTTGTGATATGTGTCATATTATATGCCTTCCGAAGCATAGACAGATGAAACACTATGGCTGCGTCGAATTCGTCTTACTGTATAAGTATCTGAATATTTAACTTTGCTGGAAAACACTAGTGTGTGTTCCGGCGAAGTTGAGTGCAGAGCATGGCGAATGTGTTCATGTGAATATCATATATGTGCATATATATGTATATATGTATGCAATGCGAATGAAAGACAATTTATGGTGTGAGTTTCTTGTTTGCAGATATATAAACGTGTGGATATATAAAGGTTCGCACAATGTTGCCAATATTCTGGTTTTCGAAATTGTCTTTTATATTGTGGATA
>CAHIKZ030001827.1:222500-225000 GCA_903632075.3 Acanthosepion pharaonis | reverse complement strand
TTATAGTTTTAAGGTATGCTATGTTTGTCGGCAAAAGTACTCAATATCGGATATAGAGTGTATGCAAATATAAAAGTGAACACTGAGGCCAACACCAAGCGGCGACAGTTTATTTCATGCTTGAACTCAATCTTCGGGCCATGAATATTGCTTTCAAGCACGAAACAGACTGTTACCCCATGGTGTTATCCTCAACGTTTATATATATATATATAAATATATATGTGTGTGTGTGTGTGTGTGTGTGTGTGTGTGTGTGTGTGTTAATCGGAATCAACCCAGGCAAATCAGTAATGCCGCTAAATGACAAGAAGTTACAGGGCGTGGAAGAGTACAGTTGATCTGGAGAAACAAAAGCCATATTGTTTGTCTGAGAAAAAGACCCTGCAATTAGAAATGATGAACCAATTCAGCATTGATTAGAGCCTCTAGGTGTTTCCCAAAAAGAGGTAGAAAGCTAATACGCCGATAGTTGGAAGGGTCAGACAGCTCACCAGAGTTCTTAAAACCTGGAACAATAGAAGACAGATAATGATAAATGCAGGTGGCATTGAAGCATTTATTATACAGTTTAGAAAGAATAGAAGCCAGTTCAGGAGCACACTTCTTAATGACTATTATGGGATATCATTGGGTCTACAGGCTTTGTGGGGATCTAGGTTAGAGATAATAGCAGAAACCATAGAAGGGGTCATATGCACATCACTCAACAGAGAATCAGTTCTAAGTGGGAAGTTAGGCAGGGATACTCCAGATGAGTCAAGAGTAGAGTTAGAAGAGAATTTACAGGCAAAGCATTCAGCTTTATCAGCAGAGGATGATAACACCTCATATAGATTGAAGTGGGGGTGAATAGAGATATACACTTATTTAATGCCCTATTACAGAGCTGCCAGTAATCGCGGGAGCCAAAGTTGTTAGAGGCTATGCTCTTTCACTCTCTCATCAAACATGGATTTTGTTCCATTTATTGCAGACATAGGCGCCTGTTGTGACGAGAGCCATCACTCTGGTATGGTTTAATATAGTTGTTCCTGTGTACTATAGTGGCCGGGCAGGCTGTTGTGAAACATGGAGAGGATTGAGCTTTCACCTCGTAATACCGAGAAAGGATGAAAGCGACCATACCGGTTTTAACCCAAGAAGAAACCTTAGTCGCGCAATTGGAAGTTTAAAGATGTCTACCCAAGAGGCGTCACGGCGAAAACCACGGAGTCCCAATTGGCATGCTGGTAAGAGTGGTCAGAATTACCAAGATGGCAGTGTTGTGAAGCTTGACAAGAGCGAGGAGAGGAGGTACGAAATAAATCAAGTAAAGAAACATGTTTTGCTAGAGTCTACGGTATGACTAAGAGATCTGGGCAATGGAAAAATTTAATTTCTGAACTCCGGTAGCACCAGTCCCTTTAGAATGTTTAATCCACGTATAAAGACAAATATGTTCGAAATGGGTGTGGGGGAAAGTGCTTTTTCTTTACTGTCATCAATTACGTCTTATATATTGCAGTCCTGGGAAGAGGGAGAGCAACATAGGTAAAAGTGATCGCTAACAGAGTTTAGTAATGAAAGACGGAAGCACATGAAGGAGTAGTTTGGGGCCTCGGGATATATTTTTCTTGTGTTCTGATAATTTTTTTCTTTTCTGGCTATCGGAAGATTATCCTGGATGTAAGCCCCAAGGCCATGCATGTGAATGCTGGGGTTGGTTAGATGATTTTTGTTTACTGGTTTAAATGTATTTCTTTTTGTTGTTTTTTCCATGGAATTCGTTTTGAGGCGAGAGAGAATATGCCACCGTAATTATCACTATATATCGTCAATGGTAATAGAAATCAGTCAAAGTATTGCTGAGAACAGAGAATAGTGTGTCTTCAGAGTTAGCCACCGGAAATTCATGCAAGGACATCAACCCATGCGCTATATGGCCCTACAAATACACCGATTTTAAGCGACTGTTGATCAGAGCAGCATCTCTGAGCCCTACCAAAATGTTCGGGGTCCTAAAAACCAGTCGGAAGCAGCAGCCAGCAATCTGCTAACCCGGTACCCCTAACAATGGAAAGTCACAGCCACTAGTTAGTCCGATCCCTAAAAACTTAAGACAGTTAAACCACTGTGGGTCTGATTGAAGAAAAAAAGAGAACCTAAAAGTCATATCCACAACAGGAAACAAGGGAGGAACTTCTACTTCTGTTCAATAAATAGGGAAGGTGTTTGGACCGGACGATAGTTGTGCCTATTTACTAATTTAACCAAAGCAAATCCTCTATAAATAATAAATTATATATTTATAATTTAAATAATGCATTATATATTTATAATTATAAAAAAAGTGATGTTTTTTACGTTTGTTAACACGGCTCCTGTTAATCATATTAGTTTTAATTAATTAAAAATATTATGGTTTATTGCTATCATTACTAGTCCTTAAAATTTAATGAAAAAAAAAAGTTAACATAATATATATATATATATATATATATATATATATATATATATA
>CAHIKZ030001827.1:215000-220000 GCA_903632075.3 Acanthosepion pharaonis | reverse complement strand
TTTTAGATGTTGTTTAAAAAAAATTTTAACTATATCTAAAAAAATGTTTAACTATTGAAATATTTATAAAGATTTAAAATACTCAAGTCTTTATTTAACCCTAGTTTATATGTATTTAATTTTAAAATACACTATTTTTCATTTTTTCCACGTGTATATGCGGAACTGAAATCAGAATCTATCAATAAACATTTACAGTTTTCTAATGAGTGTCCTGATTGATTAAAGTGTTCAGCTATGTTGTTTTCACGTATGGTTTGTTTATGATTTTTGAAGCGAAATCTAAAATTATTTCCAGTTTCACCAATATATCCACTATTGGGACATATTGTGCAGAATAAATAGTAGATTATGTTATGGCTATCACATGTGAAGTGAGATGGGTGTATCTTGATATTGGTGTTGGGTACAGAAAATACATTATCTATTATTAAGTGTTTGCAAACTAAGCAACGAGGTTTGTTACATTTGTAATTTCCTGATTAGTTTCTATTGTTTAGATATTTGGTAGAGGTGAGGATAGCTGATAGGTTAGGTGATTGTTTCTTTGCATTTATGGGTGGTTTATCGAAAATGTCTTTGATCTTTTTGTCTAACTGGAGGTTCTTGTAATCCTTTTTTAAATTGTGAATAAGTATGTGGGAATACTGATTGTGGTTAAAAACCATGAGAATCCGATTGTTGTTTTTATTTTTCTTGTATGTGAGAAGTGTGTTACGATTTATGTGGATAATTTTATTTAGTGCTTCTTTTATTATTTTTATTGGGTATTTACATTTTAGGAATTATTTTGTTAAGTTATTAATATTGTATAGAAAATCTAGATGATCTGAGCGTTTGATTCTTAGAAATGCGCTGTATACGATAGATTTTTTAGTTTAAGGGGATGACAGTTGTTAAAGTGTAGGAATTTATGTTGGTTTGTGGGTTTGTTGTATATATATATGTGTGTGTGTGTGTGTGTGTGTGTGTGTGTGTGTGTGTGTGTGTGTGTGTGTGTGTGTGTGTGTGAAAAGTGTATATAAATATAAATAAATATATATATATGTATAATTATTTATATATTATATGCGCGGTACTTATTAGAAAGCGCTCAATATCAGAGATAGAGCTAACATATTTGGTTGGATAGATGTGAGTTTGTGAACCTGGGTTTCACGCTTTTGCGATCGTCAGACAAAACGATCGCTAAAGCGTGAAACCCAGGATCACAAACTCACATCTATCCAACCATATATATATATATATATATATATATATATATATATATATATATATATATATATATATTTTTTTTCCCAATGAAATTATATATTGTCAAATAATTGATAAGCAATTTCCGATTTTCTGATCAGATGATTAAAACTCTTCTTCTTCAGCACGTGGGCGATCGTGGCTCTCCACAACTTCCTATCCTTTGTAGTTCTTAGTAAATGTTTCTCTTTTCGTTATCTCTTACAGTTCCTGTTATGCCATTCATTTACACAAACTCATTAAGTAGGTTATTCGCTGATTTAAATATTTGAATTACAAAATTATGTATATACAGCAAGAAAAGTCATTCATATTTTTTTATGAATTTCAGTGTTAAAAAAGCTTTCTTTATGTACAAATAACAAGATACAATTTCAGTTGTACCTTTATTTAGATTTCTCCATATTTATTTTATATTTATTTGTTTTTTATTATTTTGAAAATAAAAAAATGTGTATTTGTTTTATTGTGTATTTTCATTTAGTTTAATATTTTAATTTTAATTTTACTTTTCCCCAGCGGATTTTTTTTATAGCGTTCATTGGCTTTTGCAAATTATTTCTTTATATTGAGGAAGAAAATGCTTCAATGGTACAAAAATATTTCTTTGGGAAGATCTTTTTGTTTTACTTCTCTGTACTCGGTAACACTCTGTTTATTGAATGTTCGCACCACTGGCAACTAGTGCCTTATAAAGGGGATTAAGGGACAACAAGACACTTTAATATTCCAGAATTCACCCTGTTATTATAACACTACCGAATAAATGGTTTCGATTTTTCTACGGATTACCATTCCTTCCGACCATTTTTAAGCTCTTTGAAACCATTCCTAGTGCTTCAATAATGATAGACGCAATTGACACATTCATATTTATCATCATAAGAACTGTTATTATTATTATTATTATTATACCCATAAAAAATTTGGCATTATTTATGCAAGGATCAGCACTTTTTCCAAGGATCAGTATATTATACGTGTACTCTGCCGAAGATTATCCATCACTCTCGAAGCCTCTACTTAGCATCTGTGCACTTCTGTCTAAGATCAGTGCAGTATCTCTGTACGATCCTTCGGATTAAATCGAGATTTTATCAACATCAATGTGCAGGGGTGCTTAGGATTAAAGGGGACCTCCCAAGAACTCTGCTTAGCATCAGTGTAGTATATGTTCACTTTTATATATATATATATATATATATATATATATATATATATATATATATATAGAGAGAGAGAGAGAGAGATATTTATTTATTTATTTATTCATTATATATATATATATATATATATATATATATATATATATATATATGGATGACGTTAAAATTTTTATACATGTCGAATATTATTAAAATATTCTAACTATTTCTTTAATATACTAGTTAATTGTTGTTATATTATCGTCTGGATATTTTCAATTCTTCATCGGTTCTACAAATTCATTTTGGAATATTACCCGGAACCGTTGTAAAAGCGCCAAGAATGAAGTTTACAATCGATACTCGTATATTCTATGAAATATTCTGTTCCAAATGCTTTTCAGCATTTTATTCCCTTTCGGATACATTCTACGTCCTTCTACAACATTAAGGTCTATTATCTGATATATTTATTATTACTATTATTATTATTATTATTATTCCTTCGTTGAGATTAAGTGACTGCATGTCTCCTGAAATAGGCCAATAGTTTTCTCAACATCCAAGCTGTTTCGAAAAACATCTAAACTTTACCTTTACGACTTTCTCCAGATTGTTCCCATGTTTTCCGAGACCGTTCCAAGTACTTCAGTAAGAACTAGCAAGACTGACACGTTCATGCCCGACAGTTTTCTCAGTTGTCTGGTCAGCTGCAGATACTAATCTTTCATTTCAATTTCTTTTTCTTTTCTTCTTCGTTAAGATGGCGAAAACAATTCTCTGTCAAGATTTCTTTCTGTTTACTCGAACCAAAACCATAACGCAGCTGTTTCATAATGTATATGCCAGCGAGACGGATTAAAGATAAATATAAGCGTATGAATATATATATATATATATATATATATATATATATATATATATATATATATATACCGGTAGTAAATAAAATTATCCAAATCGTGTAACAGCATAACTGTCCATCTTGCAAAAAGTTTAATATCTAAAAAAACACTAAACTACTTCAGTTCCTTTTTTCCAGGTCTTCAGACGTTTAGCCATCTTGATACCATTTGTCGGAAGAATCACTGAAAAACCCTTTGAGTTATTCAACTAGAAAGAGAACAAGTTAAAATTAATTTTGATTTCTTCTCTTTCTATTTGAATAACAGTACATGTCATTTCAACTGAGCAAGGGTGAGAGGAAAAAATCATTCCGGCCTTTAGTAATGATACCAACATTCATAATCTGGCTTCCATATTCAACGTCCATTCAAAAACCACCAAGAACGGTGAATAAGTTTAAAAAAGAGGGAACAGTAGAAAGAAAAACTGGATCAGGAGGTCACGACTGGAAGAGGGATCATTATTTCAACTTAGAGCTAAAGAGATCAATTAGAAAAGGCCCAACTTCAATCCATAAGACGTGTGGTATGTGAGGGAGTTTTACCTATGACAGTCCAAAGAGCAGTGAGAAAAGACTTGAAAATGAAATCGGTCGTGAAAGGTTTGAAGCAAACACCAGAAGTTACTCCAGAATAAAAAGTTGGAAGGTAAGACAGGGCGAAGATCATCTTGAATAAATTGAAAAATGATCCTGGAATAATATATATATATATATATATATATATATATATATATATTAACTTTATTTCAAACCTTCATGAGATTCCGATCTTAAGCTATGATTAATTAATGATGAACATGTCATTTTCGTTTATGATCGATTTCATCACGAATCTTCTGTTAAGCTTGGAGAGTAATTGTACATTCATATTGTTCAATGTAGAGGCAAATAATGTTTTAAAAGTCCTCGGATAAATACGGTAAGATATCTTTAAACATTTCTAAGATGCAACGGTTCAAATTTTAATCTAACTATTGAACAATTTTGCTGTTACACAATTTGGACAATTTGCTGTTACACCCAAATATATATATATATATATATATATATATATATATATATATATATATATATATATATATATATATATATATATAAGAAGTGAACATCTGTGTATGTGTATATTCGCAATATACCACAAGAGACTTCGAGACTTTTACATCAATTTCATCCATGGCGCCATATCTAAATTCTCAGCTGCCTAGAAGCGCGCTTTCTCATATCGCTGTTTAAAGTGACTTTAGTGAATAAACCTGTAGGTCTTAGCAAGAACCATCCTACTTTGAAACTCGTTGACTGGAGCCAGAGAATCACAAACAATATACTTTACCAAATAATTGAGGACTTTCAGCATCACTTGAAGACTTTCAACAACAGCATCAACTTAAATGGATAATACATGTAACTCGAAGAGAAAATAATGACATAATCGAAATGTTGGCATCCTATATTACTTTAAGCAAATGTTTATAAAGGAAATCCTCATCAATACTGGAAAGAGCAAGTGAACTTGAGAAACTATTTTTTTGATTACCTGTGTCAGTAAAGTGAATGTATGAGGAAGCTAAGTGATGTAATGTAAACTACAACTTCGATCTTAAGAATACCACAGATTTTTAAAAGAAACAAATATATAAATACATACATATATATATATATATATATATATGGACAGATTTTTAAATACTGCCACA
>CAHIKZ030001827.1:162500-210000 GCA_903632075.3 Acanthosepion pharaonis | reverse complement strand
AGTGATATTCGAAGGCATCTAACACCAGTATTGTTCAACGGCATTACTATAATTTGTATCTGCGATTACAAATTCTCTACTTCACCGAGCATTACGAAAGTGACAACGCGTATTCGTTGACATCACAGAAGTGGTAACGAGAATTCGTTGACATCACAAAACCATTACATTAAAAAAAATGACTTGAAAATTAGTTATTGTGCGATTTCACGGGGCGACACATCCCATCACGTGGTCCAGGTGGCTGGATGCTTTGTTTTTATTTTTTTTTTTGAGAAATACCATCACGAGATAGATTGCCAACCAAGGATGAATAACTTTTACCTGCCATGTGAGCACACCATCTGGTTGTGAATTCAAAGTTGTCCGTTTCGTAGACTGGTGTCAACCTAGGCTAGAGAGCCTAGTCGGCCTAATTAACCAACAACTGGGGATGTAGGAGAAGAGATGGATCTGTACCTTTCCGAAATGTATCTGGGAGAAATTGAACTCGACCTGATTTTGAATTAGGTTCGCCAATTTGTTTTTCTCAGCCACTAAACATAACATCATCCGCACAACAATTACTACTACTATAGGGATTTTCCAAGCGTAGCTTACATGTGGCACATGGTCGAAAGTATGGGGCACCCAGTGAGGATCGAACTCACTACTCTTTCCTAATTGTTCAGCGAGACAAATATATATATAACCATTACACTGCCTCGGGGTGCCCTAAATGATTTTCCAAGCGTAGCTTACATGTGGCACATGGTCGAAAGTATGGGGCACCCAGTGAGGATCGAACTCACTACTCATTCGTAATTGTTCAGCGAAACAAGCTTGCTAACCATTACACTGCCTCGAGGTGCCCTAAATGATTTTCTAAGGTAGCTTAGATGTGGCATAAGGCCGGAAGTATGGGGTTATCCAGTGAGGATCGAACTCACTACTCAGTCGTAATTGTTCTAGCGAGATAAGCTTGCTAACCATTACACCACGCCAAGGTGCCAAATGATTTTCTAAATGTAACTTAGATTTGGCACAAGGCCGAAAGAAGGTATCACCCAGTAGGGATCGAACTCATTATGCAGTTGTAATTGATTAAGCGAAACAAGCTTGCTAACTATTACATCACAGTGAAGTGCCTAATTACTACTACTATAATAATTATCTACAAAAATACTGTATGAAACAAAAAAGTAGTTGAGAATAGTCGAATTAGTGATGTATTTTCTTTTTATGTATAGTGTTGTAAGGGGTCCGCGTTGTGATATAATAGATATCAGTCGGCTTCGTTAAATTCTCTTGCGCGCAAATATTCTTTGGAAATGTATGAAGCGAATTCTTCCTTGGCTTTAATAGCAGAACGGATTGGGTCATATAGCCTTGGTTGGTAACCAGCTTACCGCAGAAAGGAACGGCAACCGACTGCGGGAAAATCTTCTGCCTAATCAGTCATGAATCAAAAAATATATGATCGTCCAAGCGTGTATCACGTGATGGCATTTAACTGACTGACTGACTTACTGACTAATAGGGTTGTAAAGGGTGTCTGTCGAGGATAAAAAGTGACATAATTAATGTTGGTATCCACACAGTGGAAGACAAAACATTCCAGTCTAACCGCAGCTGGCATGACGTGCCATCTGATCTTACATTCTTGATTTAAGGGAAGGTATTGGCGAGGAGGTCGATTCCTAGGAACTAGACTTCGGTATATCTGCCTCTCACATCCAAAGACAAGACAAGGCCGATAACGAACTAACGGGACACAAAACAGAAAAGCAAACAATTATGTCAGAATGAACTTGTAAAGTGTCAAGAAACAAATGTTATGATTAATTACATCAACTTTCTAAAAGTATTATAAACGTGAAGGCGGAGAGCATTTTCTTCAGACTTGTTAAAGTGTCTATGATGACAGATTTTCAGTAATATTTCTTCTAATTGTCAATGTAGAACGAAAAAATTTGTTTTAACAATTATTATTGTTTGTTGATTTACTTGAGTCTTTTAATAAAAATAATCAACTTCACCATAGACAATATAAAAATCCTATTTGTATTTTATTTTAATTTAACGAAAGAGTTACTTAAAAACTGTTTATTTACCCTATTAATTCCAAACTAGGAAACAGTGATCGTTTTATTTCTTTTTACGGGTTATCATTCCTTTGGGTGTTATTTAAAGCAGAAATATTTTTGGATTATGAGAATAACTCTCGCTATATATATATATATATATATATATATATATATATATATATATATATATATATATAAGGTATGTATGTCTCTCTCTCTCTCTCTCTCTCTCTATCCTATCTATCTATCTATCTATATATATATATATATATATATATATATATATATATATATATATATACACACACACATACACGTGTATATATGTCTACGTACGTATGAGTGGCGTTCCGACGACAATTTTTCCTCCCACTACCATAAAATCACTGATATACCCAACCATATATAAATCCAAAATTTAAAAATTAATCAGTTTTTCTGACGATCGCAAATAGCGTGAAATCCAGAGTCACAAACTCACATCAATCCAACTAAATATGTTAGCTCTATCACTGATATTGAGCGCTTTTAAGTACCGCGCATATATATATATATATATATATATATATATATATATATATATATATATATATATTTCCCATATTTACATATAAACACATATATATTTAAGATTAAGTCTTGTTTGTTTTTTGGCGAGTGAATTAACAATAAAATTTGGTATAACAATGATTTTTTCCTGATAACATGTCTTCCTATTTAACACAGAGCGTTGTGTCCCGTTGGTTTGTTATCAGCCTTGTCTTGTCTTAGGAGGTCAAAAGTAGATATTCCAGTTCCTAGGAAATGGTCTCCTCACTAATACCTTCCCTTAAATCAAAGATAATAACCTTTCCCAAGGGTATCTGCGCGTAAGTGAAAAGTAACGAAACCGACTTGAATCCGAAATTGTTTATCGGATTTCACATCCCGAGACGATACACATTACACTACCAGCTCATAAGTTGTAAGAGAAAAAATGTTGTATGAAAGTAGTGATGTATTTTCTTCGTATATATAGGATTTTAAAGTTTGTGCGTTGCGGTGTAGTGGATAATCAGCTCGGAATTGGGGAGTCGGAGAGTCGGGTGTGTTACATTTTCTTGAGCTCCTTAGTTCGTTATCAGCCTCTAAGAATATATAAATGTAGAGAAAATGGATGTACAAAACCATAGTAACATTTCAGTAAACTGAATGAATCATTCTAAATTTATTATTTTTAAAATATTCATTACTATATCTCATTTTGAGGATATATTTTGTGATTTTACTAAAATAAAAAAGGAAGACATGTGAATATATATATATATATATATATATGTGTGTGTGTATATATGTGTGTGTGTGTGTGTGTGTGTGTGTGTGTGTGTGTGTGTGTGTGTGTGTGTACTTACGTATGTGTGTATGCTCGGGTGTAGTATTTTAAGCAGAATTTTTCACACCAGTATATGCATACTTCTTGTTAAAATTTTCTTTTTGTCACAAAAAACATTTTCACCCTGCATCTGTATGTGGGGGGGGGTGCACGCGTGCGTGTATGTACGCCTGTGCATCTGTGCTCGTGTCTATGTGTGCGTGTGCATGCATGTATATATGGCATTTCTAGCAAATGATATATATCACGATACATGTACACATTCCTTGCTACGATTTCCTTTTCTTACAAAAGCTTTTTCACATTATGTGTGCGTGGCTGTGTGTAGGGGTGCGTGTGTGTGCGCGTATGTGTGTGCTTGTGTGTGTGTGTATGTGTGCAGTTGGTTTTTAGCAGATTTTAATGGAGTTACTCGTGACTGAAAAAACACAAAAATGCTGTGTACTTTAGCGCCTCCTAAAAACAATGATAAAAACCTTGTGATCTTCATGTGACTTCTAAAAATTAAAAAAAAAAAGTTATTCATAGTGTCAAAAACGGATCAAGTGAAAAATGACATCAGTAAAATACGTGATCCTAAACCTCTGTGAAAAGAAAGAAATATTTATAGCCTTTATAAATAGTTATGTTGAAATAAATTAAGGCCCAATTTCTGGGATATATAAAACTTTCGATAGCTTCAATTACACGAACACAAAATAATTTTGTCAGAAATGAGAATCAACATGTGGCAATGATGATAGGGATTGAACTGGTAGTTGTAGAAATGATTACTTTTTTTTTCTTATGAAAATATCTTTTGTTAGATTAATTAATATATCAAAACATATTTTCGTATCTACATGGATGCCAATGTATAGCGTCTGAATTTAAATTATAAACACCTCATAAATATCAATACAGCTACAGAGCGCGTACGGATGATCATATTAAATTCATGCTCGTTGTTAAGGGTATGAGAATCGATAAACTTGAATATATATTTATGCAAACTCAAATATACGTTAAACTGTGAACTTTTTATTGATTTATCTATTAGAGTCATAAATAATTTAGGTTTTTGTCTATCAATTTTAATCATCAAAAAATAAAATAAAATTACGTTTTATTCAAATATAAAATGTTTCATTAAGACGGATCAAAGTCAGCAGTAAATAAATTAGTGTTATCGGTAAAAATTTATTTATTTCTCTATTGGATCATCTTATTTAAGTCATGGCAATTATGTGTGAAAAATAATATCGCCCAAATGTCCGCCAAGGATTCGGCGGCACACCTCCACTCGATGGTCAAACTTTTTGATGACGTCTCTGCATAGTTGCCCCTCGATTTTACCAATATGCCTTATTATCTCATCCTTCAGCTGTTGAATTGTTGTTGGCTTGTTGACATAGAACTTACTTTTGAGATGACCCCAAAGGAAGAAATTTAAAGGCTTCAAGTCACACGATCTTGGTGGCCAATTGACTTCGATATTTCGAAGGATGATGCGACCTAGGAAATTCTCATTCAAATTCTGTTTTTTGGTCCATTTTCGTAAAAGGCTTCGATAAATTTAACACGTTGTTTGTTAATTAATCTTTCCATGTTTGAAATTGCCAAAGATTTAAGTTGTTAAATCTGAAAGAAAAAAATCATTAGACGCTTGAATTTAATTCACATTTAAAGTTGGTTCAAGTTATTAGAACACCCTTTATATTCATCATTACTATGGCGGCAAAGATGAGGACAATAGTCCGAATAATGTAAATAATGTACATAATACCTCATCTCAGAAATATAGACAGATATCATTATTGTTGCCACTTATCAAGCAGCTCTTCGTTACGTTATGAATAAAATTCTGCAAGTTTTGATGTGAAAACTTTTTCGACGGTCTTTTGAATCTGTTTTTCATTGAAGAAATTTCCCCCTTGAAAGCGCTTTGCAACAATCGAATAAAATAATAATTAGTTGGTGCAAGATCAGGTTAGCACTGCGGGTAGGGCTAAAATAGAACTCTAGATGAATGATACCCTGATACACAGGACCCTCTTTCTTTAAATATTGTGGGCTGGCGCTACAGAATCATAAACAATGAATTGTACCAGACAAAATATACCGCATCACTTGAGGACATTCAACAGCAGCAACAACTAAAATGCATATCACATGTAACTCGAAGACAAAATAATGATATAATCAAGATGTTGACGTTCCACACCACTTCAAACAAAAGGTTGGAAAGGAAATTCCCATCAATACTGGAAAGATCGATAACAGTTACTAGACTTGAGAAACATATTTTCTTGAAAAATTATTTTAAGAGAAAGATTATATAGACCGACATCAGAACTAGATGCTTTGTCAATGAATGGAAAATGTTTCCTTATAAAGAAACGGCTAATATCACCGTTACCATTACGATTCCTTATTTTAATTCGTTCTCTAAAAACAGAAATGGAATGTTGAACTGAACCCTTTATTTCGCTCACTGGGGTAGACTGTTCTAGTTCCATGTGCCATGTTTGATGGATGTCAGTTATGAGTTATCTCCTGTTAATTTCCCTCTGAAAGTTCTCCACTGCCTTAACCGGGTATTGAACTCACACTCTTTGGGTCCTGTCACTGGATCTAACCAACGCCTTTATCCACTGTGCCATGTGTCCTTGAAGACATCCAACCACCTGAAGAAGGCCGGAGCGTACAACGGCCGAAACGTTGTGATAAATATGGCGACAAAGATGAGGACAACAGTACATAATACCTCATCTCGGAAATATAGACAGATTCAGAAATGAATCATTTTAATACTTACATCGCTCATCTTATAACGCCCATTCGGCTCCAGTCCCTTTCCCACAGACGCAATGTAGCTTCCCTGTGCCTTTTCTATAAATGGCAATTGGTCTGATGAACTTCCCGCTATAGTACCTGGACTTTATGAATTTAAACGCACTACTAGATTGGCGGCAAGGTCTCATTCATTTACAGTTGAAATGGCTGCTAGATGCGACCGTAAGTTTCTTCTATCGCCCTTCTCGCTTGTAGAACTCACTTCGGCTTTCAGTTAACTTTGATCTTTAAGCGACAAACTACATCCAGCAGCAAGGCCTCTGATCGGGATATTGGAGGTTTTGAGGATCGTGGAACCACCTTTTAATTGCTGCTTTTCCCAGGTCCATCCTGACCCGAGGTGGTAGCACCTGTTAGGGTCCCAGCCATGGGCAAAAACTGAACCCCCAAACGAAAACAAAATACTATGAAAGTATAAAAATATATTTTTATAGTAAAATTAGCAGCAATACATTTTAAAGCATAATGACCAGCAATGCAATTTTATAGTAGAACTAGCAGTAGAGCCCGGCGTTGCCCGGGGATGTAACAGTAAGAGATAGATCAAGTATCGACCATCATAAAGACTGAAAAATAAAATTGACAAAAATTATTGTTTAAGGTTGACGGACACGCACGTCTTAATTAGCTTTATTTTTTATTTTTTTACGAATTGGTCAAACCCAAACTCAAACAAAAACATTTTTTTCAATCGTTATGAGTCTACCGATTGAATAGAATTTTATTATAAACAATTGTCTTGCAAATGGAATTTTTTAAAAGCATTCTGAATGTAAAAATAAAGAAAAAAACACAAGACAATAAAAACACTACCTGCCAAAAAAAAGTTTTGTTGAAATCGGTTGAAAATGTAGGAAATCCGATCCCATATATAAACGAACACACACACAAACAACCAACCTGGGTTTTATAATAAGTATAACTCGATAACTCTATATTAATAAGTATAACTCGATATGAGTTGTCCCCCTTTCATTAATGCCTCTTAATCGTGTTTTCAAACTGATTTTTTGCAAAAACAATTGTGTTTTTCCAATGTTTGGGCGCTGTCAGAACCACCGCAAGGTAATTTTACGTACTCCTGTGAAGTTTTGTTGAAATCGGTTAAAAAATGTAGGAAATCCGATCCAATATATAAACGTACAGACACACACACACACACACACACACACACACACACACACACACACACACACACACACACAATCTGCGTTTTATAATAAGTAAGATTAACAACATTTTACAGCAAAATGACCAACAATACATTTTATCTGTAGATGAAGCCATACAATTTCATTTCAGATATATTTAGTTGAAGCCATAAGATTGTATTCAAAATATTTAGATTTCGGCATTAAATAATCTATAGAGGTTGCTATGCCGCTAAACAAAATCAACCAACCATTGATCTTTAAAAATTAACCCACAATGTTAATCGTTATCTTTTATCTTCAGTTTTCTTGTTCTTTTATTGTCCTCTCTAACAGTAGTTTTTTTCTCATATTCTCTAACACTCAGTAACCCTATGTCCTAGTGGCTTTATTGCCTTGTATGGGGTGAAATGATTAAAAAAAATCAAATCCGAACCGACTGTCAATCATATGCGAAATCTGCTATGTTTAGTTTTCCTGTATTTTTCTAAATATGGAAGAATCAAAGTTCCGAAAGTAATGCTATCTAATTATTTCCACGAAATTCACAACAGATGCACCGTTGAATAAACATTATTTGTCCCCATAGTCACCAGCACTGATTATGCAGTTTTCACCGGTGATAAACAAGGGACTACGTGTCGCGCTCGTAAACTTGGTTTGTCTTCTCCACTGCGAAAACACATTACCTACCGTCTAACCGTGCTTACATTCACTATTTGATCTCCGTAAATGTTCAGCATGTTCAATATAAAGAAGTGTATTTTTTTCGGCATCGCGGAAACACCAATGATTAGGACACAATTTCATATCACGCCATATTTGATAAACTGCCGACAATAGGCAGAAAGTGTGCTACTACTACCGTAGCCCTAACATCCGCCTCTGACGTTGTAGAACAACAAAATAAAAATAACAGGATACATTACTTTCGGAGCGACTGTCGTACTCCTCTCTACAAATCTGAAAACATCACAGTTCATGTTGAAATAAAGACCATTCTTTAATGTCTATGCAAATAACGCTTCCCTTAACTTCGGAAAAAAATAAAATTTTCTGCCCTACGTATTGAATATTACTGCCATATCTGGCCTGGTGCTTCTTGACAAAATTCAAACAAGAATCTGAAACTTTATCGGTCTTGACTTGGCATCTCGATATCAGGCACTTTCTCACTGTTATTACGAAGTTTCTCTGTGCCTTTTCTATAAATATTTTAACGGTAATCGTTTCGATGTGCTTTTCTCTTTTGTATTTGTTTTTGTGTCTAAATGAATTTAATTTTGAGTGAGTGTTTGGTCGACTGATTGTTTTTAATTACTTAGTCCCACATTAATTTCGTTCAGCTTACTGTTTTTTCTGCCACAATTAAGGATTGGGGGCGGCTATTTTGTTTAGTTTCTTTTATATAAATTGTATTCATTGTAAATATTCATTGGGCTTTCATTTTTAAATGGTGTTATTTTTATCCCCCACCTCCCATAGACAAATTTTACATATGGAGACTAGTTAGCACTACATAGTAACTTAAGGTATTATTATATCAGTAGTAAGAATGATAAGTGAGAATGTGTTGTATTGGTGTAAGGAATACTGTGGTATGTTTGGGTCAGTAATGGTGGCTAGATAATTTTAAGATGAAACAGATTGAAGACCAGCCTTTCTCTATCCCTCTTCTTGGCCATGTGCCACATTTTTGTATTATAGCAAAATAAATATTGCTTTCCTCTTTGGTATGTTGACACCACGAATTTAAGCACAGTACTAGATTTCACTGTTGAAATTGCTTGTTGTAACCGTAAGTTCTATGCTAACAGTTTACTTTCTCGCACTTCTCACTTGTGGAACTCTCTTCCGGCTTCTTGCTTCACGATCAACTATGATTTTCAAAATTTAAATGTAATATCAACTGTCATCTTCTGTCCTTTCTGTTTCTTTCACTCTCAGAATATTAGCTGACTTAGTCGCCTTGCTTGGGGTGAAATGATTAAAAAGAACTGACTGCTGTCTACTCGTCTTTTTCTATTACTATGATGCCCAAAATGACTGATGGCGTGTTTATGGGATCAACTCTGTGGCCTACATTCATCTGTTAGAAATTATGTATAATATTCAAACACCCATCTAAAACTACAATCTATGTCAGATACGTTGACGATATTTTATTCTCGCTAATAACGTGGTCAAAATTTTTAAAAGTTAAAATCAAACTTTCAAAACAATTCAGTCCTCCATTTCATTTACGAACTTAATCCCGAAAACAGAATCCATTTCTTCAGAGCCTCCGCATAAAAAGAAAAAAACCACTTGCCATTCTATTATTGCGAGTAAAATAGAATGGAAGAAAGAGGGAAAAAAATTAACATTACCATGAACTATAGAAAAAGAATGACAAAAAGAAAAACAGTTGAATTGTTTTTATTTCTCTTTTTTGAGAGCTCCTTTATAGAATTAAACAAATGTGAACCATGACGAAAATATCATAAATAAATATTCTGAATGAGGATAGGAGATACACATATATTAATAATATCCTAATATATGTCTATATATTACAAATAGATCACATTGAGACCTAAACGACATCCCTCCTGTTTGCAAAATTAGGTTTCAAAGATTTATTAAATATGGTCTTCGAAATTAAATCCCAGATGTGACCAGCTTCAAACAGAAAACATACACTCATATTACTACAAGGCCCACTGACAGATAAACAAATAACACTAACTGTGAAGTAATTCCACAACTTAGAAAATATTAAAAGCAAAAACACAGTATACCTATTTTATTACAACTAAATGCACCCAAATTTTATACTTGACGAAGCAGTTATGGAAAGCATTGTACGCTAGTACACAATTTAGGTTGAACGCAAAAAAGTTAAGATTAAAATTAATTACAAAAATTTATAAACCTCTAATCTCGTCATCAGTAGCAAAGACAACTCTCAAAACACACCACTACACCGCACAAATTCTCTTGCCGAGTAGGGAATTGAGCCACAAGTATCAATTTCTTACATAGAACATACAACCACTACTCTATCCTGTAGGTTAACCTCCCACCTCGTCGATCACCGCGTAATCTGCGCCCGCTTCAATAAATATATCGCTTGATTTAGACTAACATAACAAAAAGTAGACAATATTATTCTATATAATATTAATTGTGAAAAGAAAAAGGATTCCAATTAAAAGTTCTAACCATAAATTCAAAACTCCGAAATCGAACAAATGTATTCAAACCCTACAATACATCCAGCCAATAAAGAATATCGTTATTAGAAAGTATAACGGCCACGCTGGGTTTTAAAAGCAATTTGATACGACAAGATAAATTCGAATCTTGAAAATGAGCAGAAATATGTTTGAAAACGCTCAATCACTACCATTCTGATAATATAGATACTCACTGGACATAAACATGGGCTCCTTTGCAAGGGAAACAAGAAAGATTAGAAAAAATAACCTTTGTCTGTTGTACTTAATGAAACATGTATCAATGGAAAATTGATACCCAAATGGGAAGAACCGCATAGATAGATAGATAGATAGATAGATAGATAGATAGATAGATAGATAGATAGATTATCGTTACCTTCCTGTTTTTTTATTGTTCTCTCTCCTTAATAATGTTTTCTTTTTCTCATATTCTCTCATAACTCTTGCATCTTAGTGGTTTTATTACCTTTCTTGAATGAAATGATTAAAAAACTCATCGGTTTTCTAATTCGGTATTAATACTATAAACGTTATATTTAGTTGCTACACGTGTTTGAGTCTTGATCTCACGTTGACATGATTTTCACTGTTAAAAACCAATCATATCAATTCAAATACTAATTATAACATTTACAATAATAAGAAATAGTTTGATCTGTATATGCATCCGAGTAATGATGTGTTTAAATCCACATGGGAATGCACATATATCTATATAATTGTGTGTATATACGAGAGAGAACTATTATATATAAATACTTTTATACATATACGTCAGTACTTATATATATATATATATATATATATATATATATATATATAAGTATATATATAAATAATGTTATGAACGTTTGAATTTATATTCGTTTCATTCTCTTTATATATATATATATATATATATATATATATATATATATATATGGGGGGCGTGACCTAGTGGTTAAAACGTTCTCTTTCTGACTGCGGTTGATTTTTCTGGAATGAGACTTGTTGATGTTATCGTTCTATACGGGAACGATCTCAGCGCGCGGCATCTTTGGAAAGGGCATGAAAAACCGTACCACGGATTGACCCAAGCCTTGTGAATAAAATTGGATAGACGGAACACTTGGGGAACAGTCGATAGCTGTGCTAGTACGAGGGTTTCAGTGTGCTGGCCTTGTTCAGATTGTTGTTCACGCTAGATAACACACTATTTCCCCAAAACTGTTAACTAAGGTCTGCTCATCATAGTTGCATTATCAACCACAGGGGTTCTGTGATTGTTGCACAAACCCAAATGTGCCTAAGTGAGCGTCTTCCATATGGATTGGCTAGCCGCCCTAGACGATGGGTATCCTCAAATACGAGTAGCCAGCTAGTACATATATATATATATATATATATATATATATATATATATATATATATATATATATATACAGACTTAGTTATGTTCTATAACTGCAGCTAAGCCCAGTCATTCCGTATATATGAATATTTGTGTGTCGCATGTTTGTCTAATGTTTTTTGTTTAATGTTGTTGTTCATAAAAATTTATGCTGTTTTATAAATAAATCTAGAGACATACATACATATATATATATATATATATATATATATATATATATAAATCATTTACGAGCAAAATACATTTACTGAATTGCATCTTACACAAATGCATCATTTAGAGTCAGATATCAAATTTTCTGTCTTTTCGCTTCTTTAAGAACTCTTATGTTGCAAGTGCTTATATGAAAGTACATGTTTGTGTCTATATAAACACACAGAGACAAGCACACGCGCACACAGAGACACACACACACACACACACACATATATATATATATATATATATATATATATATATATATATTTATTGCCCCACCTACTTCTCAAAAACTGTATTTTAATGACCAGACATTAATACACAGATTTTGTGTGTCAGTCTCTGAACTTTTTCAAATCTTCCTCGTGCATATATATTCATTTATATATATATATATATATATATATATATATATATATATATATATATATATATATATATATATATATATTTCATACACACACACACACATATATATATATATATATATATATATATTATATATATTTATACATATATATATATACAGATGTACATGCTATAAATATATATATTAACTATATACGTATGTACACATGTACATATATATAAAACATATATATATATATATAGGGCGTATGAAGGGGTGGATGGATGGGAAAGCGTAAGAGAAAGCTTAGTTTCCTTTTTAATATAGGTATGTGCGTCTCTTCGCTAATCAATTATTGATAATTTTGATGTATTTTTTTCTTTCCTTCGACAAATGAATTTATTTATAAAATCTCATTTCTTTTGTGAATTTTAATGGAACTTTTTCTTTTCAATGTCGTTGCAAGCCAGATTTCTGTTGAACGCATGATTGAAAATATAGTAGTGGCGGCGTCTACATTTAGCTGTCGACCTAAGCATTTGTCTCCCACATATAGACATGCATGGGATAGGTAGTGAGTCTGATATATTTCCAGTAAGTATTTGTATATTTATGTGAATGCACGTCTATGAGCGTGTGTGTATTTATGTGAGAGTACGTACTCACACGAGCATAAGATAGATAGATAGATAGATAGATAGATAGATAGATAGATAGATAGAAACAAACAAACAAACAAACAAGTGTAATTGGTGTTTTCTTTCTTGATTTTTCCGTTATAATATCTCATGTAATTGACAAAACAATGACACAATTGACATATCACAAATTTTATCAATTTAAATTTTAAATGTTTTAACACAGATCACCATGATGGAAAAATTTAGTTATCAATGTTTTCTTGATTTTTAAAACCGTAAAATTTGTTTTTTGATAATGACCAATGATACTCGAACGTATGGGTAATTCTTACGCAAATTTTACCATTAAGTCAATAAAATCATCAAAACAAAACTTATCAGTGGTGTTTAATAAAAAAAAATTGTTTAATAGGAAAAACTGTTATCCAAGGTATGTTGGAAAATTTTAAAGTTTTCGACCTGCATAAGATACCATTAAAAATAACCCCTGATGTTCAGACATCTGGGCAGATTTTGGAAAACGAGTCATGCTGGGAAACATTTCGGTCCCACCTCACGTGTAATACAGATACACGCCTTCGCATATATATATATATATATATATATATATATATATATATATATATATATATATATATATATATCAATAGAACTCCGGCGGTCGGTCTTGTCAGGCTTAGTTCGGGTGCGTCAACATTAAAACCGTCCATTTCAAAGCAACAAAAATCTTTCGTAGTGCATCATTTTCTTTCTTGACTACAGCTGGATCCAAAATGAATTGTTTTAATTCCGTTCCTCATAATATTGACCGAAATACATTTCGTTGATAATTTTTAAAATAAAGAAGAAAAAAAAAAAGAAACTAAGTAAGTAAAAAAAATCATGAAACTAATATTAACGTGGCTACTCGAGTTACGTAGATCTAAATCCTATCTGAGCTGGAGACATTTAACAGGCAGTGTAACTTGCTTTTATTTTATAAATAATCTTTTTAAAACCTCTAATGACTTGTATGCCCTTTTTTCAAAGAACACATTTTTATTTCAATTTATTCTTTTCAAATGTCCATTTTAAATAATCTATTCTGTACAGTATGAGGTGTTTTAGCACAATGTATCAAATAAAATTTATCCCGACCTAAAATCGGCGAAAATCAAAGAAACGACTGGAGGGTTGATGTGAGGAGTGTGACTGGGGTAGTGTTGAGGAAATATGATACCAGTTGGAACTACTAAGCATAAACACACTAACGCATACACATATATGCAAACACACACTTGAGATAGATACACGCGTTATTTAAAAAAAAAAACATATCTGGCTAAAGATTTTGAAACATTATATATTTTGATTTGAGTAAAGGAATCATGTTATAATATAAGTTATACCACGAGTAATGATTGTAATGAGCCCGACAAACATTGATGACCAAGCATTGATATATATGTATATATATATATATATATATAGAGAGAGAGAGAGAGATTGATAGATAGAGATAGATTGTAAGACATACACACACATAATTAGAATCATTTTACTTTATATATATATATATATATATATATATATATATATATATATGATCCACTTTTTATCCCTTTTTTATTCAAGATGATGCATTCAAATGCATTATACTTTTATCTCGTTTATATTATACTAGCAGCATGGCCCGGCGTTGCCCGTGCTTGATTCAAAAATCGTATGACTCATACAGCAATCGCTATCACTTGACTTAAAATATTTTATGCTCTTCCTTGCCTTTAAAGGAGTGCCCTTTGCCGTGCTGATGTTGCTACATGCCTTACTTCTTGCCTATCTCACACTGCGAATTTTTTCTAAGCTCTATACTAAACTTTAAATCTGTTACGAAAAAAGAACTAAACAAAATGAGCACAAAACGATCAGCTTTAAAAAAGAACTCGTAACTGAAAAAACTGAATGAAAAAAGAATGTTAACAACAAATACTTTTTCACACCCAACCCAGTTCTGCGGAATCAGAATCAACGTTGAGTTTAAGCAAGCGAATGAGCCAATTGGAGTAAAGTGCCATGCAGATTTACATTTTTCCCACTTGTGACGAATGCATCTATCGATTTTTTGCATGCTAGCATGCTAGTTAACACGTGGGAAAAATGTTGGCTCCCACGCTGGCCAATAGAATCTTCCTGCCTATTCGTGACAGCCAGCTATACGCTCTCACTCTGGCCAGTAGAAAATGGCCGCAAACTACATGAAAAGTGCCGGAGAAGCATGAAAAAATCGATTATTTCCACTATCGATGGGAGTTGGGAAATGCAACGTCGGTCTCGGCATTCCTCTTAACTTGGAGCATGTGCATGTAAATTTTGGTGCAAATCCGTTGAAAATTGAGTCCGTGCATTCGTTACACACACATACACACATCCTGCCTTTTATAGATAGAGATTATTTCTTAGATATAGACTCATAAAAATCCTGTGCTGGAGGCAGATTCGGAGATATGAATTCTTCAGAAAGAACGAAGTCCACCTACCGCGACATTCAATGCTTGAAAGTATTCCGATTTGAACACTGGTAGCTAATACCAAAACAAATTTTATCTCTAAAGAAAGACAAGATAACACGCTCTTCACTTGGATAAAGACTTTACACTTATAAATGCTTCTAATTAGATCGTCTTCTGTACTGTTGCCATTCGTGGTGATTTTCTAAGCGCAGCTTACATTCGGCAGAATGTATGAGGCACCCAGGACCGAACTCACTATTCAGTCATAACTGATCTAGCGGGACAAGCTGGCTAACCATCGAAGTTGTCATCTATGGTGATTTCTAAATGCAGCTTAGATATGGCACAAGGCCTAAAGTATAAGTTACCCAGTGAGGATCGAACTCACTATTTAGTCATAAGCGAGACAAGCTTGTTAACCATTATTCAACGTCGGAGTGTCCTACTATTTCCATTGCCGAAATAAAATAAAAAAAAACGATCTCTTAAATGTATGCAATGCGAGTTTCATTCCCAAAAGAAATTATTTCATTTCGGTTTCTTACATTTTTTCCCCTAAAGGCTAGTGATTTGAAGAATGTTATGCCTAAACTAAAATTAATATGGAATAAAAAGAGTAACAGAATAATGATAATAAAATTGCTTTATCTGAAAAGGTTTTCTAAGAAAATTTTATCGAAATAATAACATTAAATGAATGTCATTACTCTCACGTCATCAATAATTTCTATTAAAGATTTAGAATAGATGAAAAAGTGAAAGAATCATTTAAAGTACCTCAATGTTGCATTCTACACCCATTTAAAAGTTCCATATATGGCGTCTGACACGTTCAGAAATTTCCAAACTATCAGCTATATACAACCGTTTTCTCAGATCAATGATTAAAAATAGCTCCAGGCGAATGAATCCACATAAAGGAGACTTGCGGTAAAGGATCACAAAGAAATCTGCCAAATAGTAAAAAAACACATCATTTGAAGACTTCCAACAGCAGCAACAACTAAAATGGCTAACACATGTAAATCTAAGGAAAAAAAATTTATATAATGAAGAATTTGACTTTCACACTGTCTTAAACGAAAAATTAATAGGGAAATTTCCATCAGTATTAGAAAGAGCGATATCAGTTGTCTATTATTTCTGAACAAACACGGCTCTCCACAATTTTCTGTCATTTATAGTAAAGTTTTCTTTTGCTATCTCTCCTAATCCCTGTTCCACCATACATTTACACAAGCTTGTTAGGTAGATTATGGGCTGTCTTCTTCTGTCTTCTCTTGCCTTTAATATGTTCTGTGAGTGTCAAAGATTCCAAGCCCTCTTCCTTCATTATGTGCACAAGAAATTTCAGCTGTATCTGTCTGATGTTAAATATAAGTGTCGTTTTCGTTTCCATTTTCTCAAAAATTCCATCATTGCTCACGTGTAATCCATCGTATTCTCAGCAACCTTCTGTAGAACAACATTTCTGTTGCCTCAAGTCTTATCTACGTCTGCGAGGAGATTGTCCAGCATTCACTGCCATGTAGGTAGGTACATAACAATCAAGTACTCTTCTTTGTTTGCAAGAAATTTTGTGTAAATTTGTTTAGCTTTTTGACAGCATCTTTCGATATCCCAATGCGACTTCGGATTTCGGTGCCATACTTTCCGACCTAGAATCATAGATTTTAAAAGAGTGTTCATTTTATGAGCGGATCAGATAGAAAATACAGACCCAGAAATCTTTAAAGATAATATCTGATTTAATCTCACACTACCTTTTAACATCTGATTTAACGCCCTTCTGGACTTGTAGCCTTGTGCCAAACTAAGCTAAACTTAGTAAATGACAAATATCAAGTAGACTCTAAACACTTGCTTAACTATGTGATCTTCATGAGGTGAGAATATATGTGCACTCCATTGTATGAACGCACGTTTACGTAAATTAAAGGCAGCTGCACTGAGACG
The DNA here is from genome assembly GCA_903632075.3 of Acanthosepion pharaonis. NCBI lineage: Eukaryota > Metazoa > Mollusca > Cephalopoda > Sepiida > Sepiidae > Acanthosepion > Acanthosepion pharaonis. Next base: position 192,332 of record CAHIKZ030001827.1, on the reverse strand, counting down.
CTTACTTAAATCATTTAAATGGAAAAATGTAACCTTCTCTAATCTAAAGTCTCTGAACATAGGAGACAAGATCAACAATATTTCATGATTTTGCGCTCGTAGCAAGGTTTACAGAATACACGAAGCAGTAGCAAGGGCGTGACTGAACGATACGACGACAGAAATATCATGTTACGGATACCCAAACTGGACGGGTGAGAATTCGGCTACTGCTCAGCACGCAAGCATAAAGACAGACATGTTAATGGACAAGAAAAGTAGAAAACCAAAAAAAATAAATAAATAAACGAGCTGTGACGATTTTTTTCTTTGAGGAAAATCCACTCAAAACATCATTATTCCAACCACCCCTTCTATTAAATATCCAGGAAATATTTTCCCACACCCTTATTTCAGGTGTCAACATTCTAAGACAAAGCCTCTCATAACTGAAATTTATTTTAAAAAATTCAAAACCAACTCTTTTATTCCAACCACCCGGTCAATTTGAAACTCAAATGGTTGGTTGATTTTCTTTAGCGACATATTTGGGTTATTTAATGCCGAAATCTAAATATTTTGAACACAATTTTATCAATTCAACAGAATATTTTGAACGCAATTGCATGCCTTCAAATGCAGATAAAATATATTGGTCATTTTGCTATAAATATCTAGTGTTGGTAATCTTTTATATAACAAATATATTGCTGGTATTTCTACTATAAAAATAAACACTATAAACATATATTTTCATAGTGTTTGTTTTTTGTTTGTTGGTGCACTAGTTGTCCATGGCTGGAACCCTAACAGGTGCTACCACCCCAGTTGAGGTTGGACCTGGGATCAACAACAAATACAACGATCCTCAAAACTTACAATCTCCTGATCAGATGTCGTGTTGCCGGATGTAGTTTATCGTCATACCTAGGACTATGTGCGAGCGTGTGTGTACATGGTGGAGTAATGGATAGCGGCTTGGATTGAGGAATCGCAGAGCCGAGTTCGAATTCCAGTCGAATCCATTACATTCACTTACGTGCTAATACCCCTGGGAAAGGTATGAATCATCTTCTTCTCCCTCCAGCTATGGGTAAAATAGCAGGACAGATGGCAACTGGTCTAGGAGAAGGACAACTCTGAATTCAAAACCTGCGGAGGGTCGTTTGGGAACCTTGTGGCATTCGGTGCACTAGGTCTCTGTATTCGTCCCTTCAAAAAGTGTGGATGGTCCTGCACGAGGCCTTCACCACTATAATCAAATCTCATTTGCCGGTGTCGGGCTGTCGGTTTCCTGGAAAGTGATCTGCTTGACCCTCATACGTCGAATCTCGACCGGAGAGTCGACTACATATGTATATATTTATTTATTTATACACACAACACACATATATATATGGAAGAAAATATTATGTAAATTTTTATATATCAGAAAAATGTTGGGAATTTTTTTTAAAAATAGACAGTAAGGATAAAAAAAATGATATTCTATTTGGTCGAGCTAGCTCGGACATTCATGACTCTGTTACGCTTGTTCACTATGCTTATTCAACATCAAAGTAGAAAGTTTTCAAATTGCTCTTTTACCATTCCCCCTGATACACACTGAACTAGTCACGCACATGCACACACAAACGTATATGTGTGAACGGAGCAGAAAGTCGAATCAGCAAGCCTCGTTCAAAATCTGACCTCGTCAGTTTTCTTCAGTCCTCACTGATAGCCTTGAAAAAGTCATTAATTGATCTTCCTCCAGCTATGGGTTAAATAGCAAGAAGACTGGTCTCTTACTAGCAACCAGTCTATGGGAAGAATATTTCAGAATTCTACGAGCCTTTCTCGGCCCAGAATAAGGGATTTTTCACAAGTTTGATGTTTAGTCATTTGCTCAGATTTTACATGTTGATCGAACCGAGTATTTTTTTTAATTTTATTTTATTTTTTAACGGTTATCGAGGTCAAAATGGAATCGGCGTGCCAAGTTCAAATTCTGATTGAGTCCGTTTAGTTTACTTCGACCCTAAGAAAAGCATAAATTAATTGGGGTAAAATAGCAGGGTAGACTGCGATCCTTTGCTTTGAATTGCAACCAGCCTGGCATAAAGAAACTTATCAATTCAAATCTTCGTAAATAATAGAATAAACTAGATACTTTAGCCTTGATAGGGCAACCAACCTAAAAGAAGGGCAAATCTGAATTCAAAACCAACCTGAAGAGGCTATGAGGCTCAGTCAGGTTCTTTGTCATGAGTCCGTCGCTCACTTTCTGAGCGACGGTTCGGTTCAACTCTCTGTCTACGGACGGAGAGGAACCCAAAGGAGGCTACGCCGAAGGGCAGAGTCTCCTTCGGGGAGGTAAAACCGGCCCTGAACCCGTTTATACGGGTTCAAATTGGGCTATTTTTTGGCCGAGCCTAATGGCTCAGAAATGCCCACGTTAAAAAGGCCTTGTGCCACATGACGCCCTCGTGGGGGGACGACTAAATATAGTCAGGTTCTTTGTCATAGACACACCTAACAAGTGTAGTACATGTGACATCCTAACTACTCTAACGGATTACGGGGCACATGTTCATCACTGTGATCGTGCCCCACCCTCAAGAGCTTGAACACTGGTCACGATTGTTGTACAGATTTTTGGCATTCAAAAGAATTATTTCGAGAAGACGGTGGAAGCTAAGTTTTTTTTTCCCCCTTTTCCTTCTGCAGATTTTTAACGCTACATTTTTGAAGAGTACATTTTGTGAATCAAGGTGTATGTACAAGTTCAAGGGAACTACTTCGAAGAAGTCTATGGAAACTAAGTATTTGAATATCTTCTATTTTTCCTTTGCCTTCTGCACAGATTTTTCTCTTTATGTTGTACCCCTTCAAATTCTGTTTTCGTTGATACTCTTTGCTTCTCTCTTTGCTACTATAAAATACGCACTGATGCGAAACCGTTTCAAACTGTCGACTAGTGAAAGTGTCAGGAATAAAGATAGCAGCGAATAGAAACAGGTTTCAATACCTGCATCATTCTCTTTACTTCCTTGTTAGTATTTCTAACGTTATGATTTCTTCCTTTTACTGTTCAAAACGTTTACTTTTTTTTTTACTTATTTCTTCTTACAGAGATAAATTCCGTTCAAAACAAGAATTTATAGTTTTGTCTTTGACTTTTCATACATTGTATTTCTTGTTATTTTCAATATAACCCCCGTTTTGTTTTACTCGTAACAGATAGATAGATAGATAGATAGATAGATAGATAGATAGATAGATAGATAGATATGAAACAGATTAAGATAGATAGATAGATAGATAGATAGATAGATAGATAGATAGATTAAGATAACAAAAAAGCAAAATTTACTAATCGCTACACGGGACAAGAAATTGTGGAGAGCCATGATCAAAGGACATGACACATAGAAGAACTGACATTTCCATACGTTGGTGAGTGTCATGAGGAAGTTTTGCAAATGTAACGTCTTCATGCGTCAATCTGTGGCGTTGAGTTGGTTTATTGTTAACTAACCTCAGCTAAAATAAAAAAAACAAACTTACAATATTATAAATTATAAATATAGTATAAAATACCATTAAACAATTCTACAGAAACCAACTACAAAATAAGCACAAAGTCAACATAAATTAACCTTACGCACACACACATAGACAAACACACACACACACACACACACACATATATATATATTATAAATTAATTGATTTAAAATATGTTTTTATTTTTTTTACAAAACCATGCTTCAAAAATGGAAGCTCTTCATTTTTGAAACATGGTTAGAACTTCTATAAAAAAAAATATTCTTAAATATAATATTGGTTGATTTATGAAAATTTACATTGAACTATTTTGTAAAAATAAAAATATCTATAAGAACATAAATTATATACAGTATTTAATTAGTCGGACTATTGTCCTCATCTTTGTCGCCATATTTGTCACAACGTTTCGGCCGTTTACGCTCCGGCCTTCTTCAGGTGGTTGGAATTTCGAACTTAACCCTTTATTTCGATCACTGGGGTAGACTGTTCTAATTCCACGTGCCATGTTTGATGGATGTCAGTTATCAGTTATCTCCTGCTAATTTTCCCTCTGAAATGTTCTCCACTGCCTTAACCAGGAATTGAACTCACCTTCTTTGGGTCTGTCACTGATCTAACCAACGCCTTTATCCACTGTGCCATGTGTCAGATGCAGTGACAGACCCAAAGAAGGTGAGTTCAAATCTGGTTAAGGCAGTGGAAAACTTTCATTCTGATTAGCAGGAGATAACTGATAACTGACATCCATCAAACATGGCACGTGGAATTAGAACAGTTCAACCCCAGCGATCGAAAAAAAAGGGTTCAGTTCGAAATTCCAACCATCTGAAGAAGGCCGGAGCGTAAACAACATCTTTATAAACGTTGTACAACATGGCGACAAAAGATGAGGACAATAGTCCGACTAATGTGGAACCACATAATACCTCATCTCAGAAATATAGACAAAACCGGATTATATATCTTACTGTTCTTTTCTTTATATATATATATATATATATATATATATATATATATATATAATATGTAATCCAATATGTAATGTTATTGGTCTTAAGCTGGCATCTCGTCATTTTCCTGTGACTTTTCTATAAATATTTTCATGGTAAGATCTTCCCTCTTTGGTATCTAGACTTTATGAATTTAAGTACAGTCCTAGATTGGCAGATGAGTTTCATTATTTTACAATTGAAATGGCTAGATGTGGCCGTGAGTTCTATGCTAACGATTTCTTCTCTCGCACTTCTCGCTTGTGGAACTCTCTCCCGTTATTGCTTTCCAGTCAACTTTCATTTTCAAAAAATTAAATACAATGTCAATCGCTGTCTTCTTAATTCTTGTTCTTTTATTGTTCTCCCTCCTTAATAATATTTTTCTTTATCTCATATTCTCTCGTACTCAGTAATCTCTTGCGTCTTAATTGCTTTACTCAGAATGATACTGACTAATATATATATATACACACACACACACACACACACACATATATATATATATATATATATATATATATCTATATATATATATATATATATATATATATATATTATCAACAATAATTTCCCAATCCATTTTGTTGATGAAGAAATATGATTAGATTTAAAGAAATTTAGAAAAATTATATAAGCCCCCAACTAGATATAAACAAAAATAAAAACTCCATTAAATTGCTTTATTGTAATCAGATGCATCTTAATTATAAACAAGGCGAGAAGGATAAGAAAATTATAATCCGTCGGTATATAAATGTTATACCTTCTAACAAATAATAATAAATAATTTATAGTCTATTATAAAAAATTCCAAGCGTCCAATTTAATTCTCAAAAATAATTCATCACCTCAAAAAGCCTATATGAAAATAATGTTGTTTATCACTTCTTATGTCATTTGGGTGATTTTATCTTCAACACTAACAATCGACATTAATATTCTTACATTGGCTACACACGCACCACAGGAAAAACGTAGGTTAACTTGTCATTTGTGCAATTCAGGCACATGCAGATGAACACATGACAAATAGACAAAATAATATTAACATTAGACAAATTTTAGTTGACAACACCAAAATTTTACACAGGGTAAAGAAAGACTACAAATTCTGGGGGCTGTTGTTACAAAAGAGAAGCAGCTAACATAGAATATGAGGTTTTTTCTCCATGTGGGGACCGTATATTAAAGTGAGTTTTTAAAAAGAAAAAAACACAAAAATTTGACCTTTTCTATTATGTCACTTTAAGTGAGTTTAAATTGATTCCATTAAACTTGAGAACGTCGGAATTAAAAACCAATTGCGTGATTACAAGAGAACAATTCTTGAAAACGAAAGGAATACTTGGGAAGAAAAAATATTAAATAAAAGTTAATATGAATTTTGGTAAATTACCGATAAAACAACTTAGGAATTTTGAAAATTTAATAAAAAATAAATAGAACTTGTCCATATTATTTAACAAAATATTATATATATATATATATATATATATATATATATATATATATATATATATATATATATATATATATACCTAAACAAAAACTAAGCGAAAAAGTAAAAATCGTCTAACATCGTAACCACTAATGCTCCAACAAAATTCGAAACTTCAACAAAGCAAATTGACAGCGAATAGGATCACTTCTCAGGGTATGCGTCTCTGGTAAAAAAATATTTCAGACAACTCATGTATTGACATTACAGTCCCTTCACTATTAAATAAAAATATAAAAAGAAATCGACCTGACGCGTGAAAACTCGATACATGAGAAATGCCGACATGATACTCACCGATGCATGAAAGTGCAACACTCAAAAACGACCAGATATAAACAATGCTTGCCAATGCACACAGCCCTATTGACGCAGGCAACATTCTTTGATAATGGTTACGAAAGCTAAAAGCCCAGTGGATAATTTTTGTTCAAAAATGGTTCGAACCGTAAGAAAATCAAATTAAAACAGTCTTAAACAAAAAACATTCAGTGGTCTATAATCAACCTTGCATGACTATATATATATATATATATGTGTGTGTGTGTGTGTGTGTGTGTGTGCGTGTGTGTGTGTATCCATTGACTCAATAAAGTATAAAATATATGATAATATATGAACCATCTGCCACACTTTTTCTATGTGTCATATTCCTTTAGAAAATTTTAATGATTCTCCACAATTTCTTTTTCTTTGTAGGTCTTGTAGTTTTTTTCTTTGTAGGTCTTGTAGTTTTTTGTCTTTTCGCTATCTCTTCTAAACTCTGTCCTGCCATTCACTTACACAAGCTCATTAGCTAGGTGATATGTTTGTTTTTCATCTTTATACTTGCCTTCAATATGTCATGTGAGTGTCAAATTTTCTAAGCTCTCTTTCCTCATTATGTAAATTATCACTTTCGTTAAATTTCAATGTAACGTTAGAAAACATAATTCTTTGTACTAGAAACTTCAGGCTATCAGACTTTAGTTTTCATTATCAATATATAATTCACGCTTTAATTAATACTTAAAACAAATTAAACACGAAATGCCTTTATTCATAAAAATATATCCCTGTATAATCGATTGCCTGTTTCTATCGTTTTGCCAGAAGCTAAATTTCACGCCTATACCATTTGGCTGGTTTTAACCTCATCCAAATTGTTGAACCGCCATCCGTGCAAGAATTGGGCCATGGCTCTGAAAAAGTAGGAATATGACGATACAAGGTCTGTTCTGTAGAGAGGCTGGGGCAGCACTTCCAGTCACTCAAGTACCTCAGGTTTGTGCCTGGTCATATTGGCTGTCATGTTGTAGGAGTGCGCGTCTTCGGTTGATCGATACGAGGTAGCGGGCTTTCAAAGCATCATATATACGCTGCAGTTGTTGAGCATGAATACCAGTGTTCACAAGATGATCATCTGAGACAAACTCAAAGTGCAACACTCCCTCAAAATTCCACCAAACACACAACATGACATTTTGTTCAAACCGCCTTTGCTTGATAACAGGTTCTTTAGCCTTAAAATTAGTGGCCACTAATTTCATTTATTAGGATTACGAAAATGGATCCATTTTCATCCCCAGTTACAATTTCGATGCCAAAAACGGTCATCTTTGCCAACCGTTGTTTTTAAATGTTCCCACGTCGTTGAGCCTGGTAATTGGTCAGTTCACGAGGCACTTCTCGACAGCGGTGTCTGTTCACAAGACCGGGCTTATTGAGGTGTCAATTTATGGTGCTTTCTGAAGGACCACGTTCTGTCTAAAAGGTAAGAGTGCATGTGCATGTCTATTGTTCAAAAATTTCAAGCACGGCTTCATCTTCCACAACAGAAGGTATCTCCGACATTGGTTTATCTTTGAGCCTAGTGTCACCTTCCTTGAAAAGTTTGAACCAGTGTCGCGCTACACGTTCGTTAACAGTTCTTCGGCCTGACCTAGCTCTAATATAACCATAATTCCCAGGCCCTGTTCTGTCATGCATGTGAATGTTCTCGTTAGGCATGTTATTCGCAATTTTAATTGGCCCATCTTACTTTCAATAGGTCCTGTGAGTGTTGAAAGCCCCAAGTTTTCCTTCATCATTATATCCCAGAAATTTCAACTGTCTCTTTCTGGTTGTAAGTATAAGCGTCTTTTTCGTTGCTACTTCCCTTAAAACTTCCTCGCTGCTCACATTTTATTTCTATGTCTATGGTATTCTCAGCATCCTCCTGTAGAACCGTATCCCTGTCACTTCAAGTCTCATCTTCATCTGCCAGAAAATTGTTCAGTATTCACTGCCATATAGAAGAAGTGATATTACAAAACATTTCAGTACTCTTTGTTTCTAAAGAAATTTTCACGTTTCTTAATACGTTGCTTGGCTTTTAGAAGGCAACATTCGCTATTGAAATGCACATTGTCCTTTTTCTATAGTATCCTAAGCTTTTGTATCTGCTAGATTCTAATGTCTCCAATTCATAGATCACCCATTGAGCTGTCTCTCTTGCTGACGATCATACATTGTCTTCTTACACTTATAGTTAGTCCTTTCTTCTCGCTATCCTTTACTGCTCTGTTTAAATTTTCTTGCAGATTTTTTTTTCTGGGTCTGACATTAAGACAATGTCATCTGCATGTGTAGTTATAACTTGACTAGGAGATATGAAATATGGTGTTTTGTTTTCTTATTACCTAGCTGAAATACTGTCGTCGGTATAAAATGTATATTGTTACGAGATTCCCACAAAATCCTAACTAATTTTACCTTTCTGTTACCTCTTCCATCCCGTCATCTCATCGGTGTCCCTATAGCAGAATGGACTATTCACTGACCCCAGAAGCTAATGATCAGGTTCATTGTACTCCAAGTGCTGTAAGATATAACACACCCGCATATGATTTGTTATAAAAGCAGACAAAAATTAATTAACTTTTTCTCTTTCATTTTTCTCATTCTTCATATTAAACATGAGTCTATTTAGCCCCTGAGGTATCGTTGATTTTATGTAAATTCAAATAGTCTATTCACAAGTACCCAGAAAGTCCAGTCGACAAGTTTACATTGTCGTTCATTAGTGGTTAATACTCGAATTTTATGTTTGAAGAAAAACTGCGATACCTTTATCGTTAAAGGAAATTCTTGATCCGATATGTCATATGCCAATGGAGTGATTTTGTGAGGCTAGACGCCAATTCATTCGTTGAAATGCAAGCCAGACACCCCATCAAATAGGAATGCATTAAAATATGATCGCATTCTCATAGACTTAGCAAAGAGGTAAGTGTTTTCTTTAGTACACCTAAATGCATATAGATTGGCACCAAGAAACGTGTATGGACAAATATATTTTTACACACACACACACACGCATGCATATATATATATTATAATTATTTAAAAAAAAAATAATTCCATCGCGACATAGAAATTACTGTTTCGAAAATGGTCAGCAGGATTAAACCCTAACTACCGGGTGGCTGTCTCAACCTCAGACTATATTTGGAATATGCTATGCTACGGAATGTATGCATCTAATTTATTTACTCATTTATAGTTTTGAAATGGGGGTGTGATCTAGGGTTTGTTTTTCATTATCAAGGAGTCACTGCTTTGATTGGCGTAGGGGTGTTTGTTATATGCCAAGTTTTTGGAGTCATGTAAGGTTGGGTTGTTTTTTTTTTTTTTTTTTTTTTTTTTGCTCCAATGGCTAATCTTATTCGACTCCTGTTAAAACTCTAATTTATTAATGTTTTAGTTCTGTTTTATTATTATTATTATTATTATTAGAGGTAGTAGTAGTAGTAGTAGTAGTAGTAGTAGTAGTATAATTATTACTAATTATTGTATGCTAAAACCTTAACTGATTGATGTTATAGTTCTGGTAGTTTTTGGTGTTTGTTTTTTTTGTTGTTGTTGTTGTTGTTGATGATGATTTCTTAAGTGGGATTTAAGATTATGATTGGCTTGTGTTTTTAAACCTATTGTTTTAATGTACTTGTTAATAGATTTGGAAATTTTTATTATTATTTTTTTCGTCCATTTATAAAATGCTAATTATTTAAGGTGAATATTTGGTGATGTCTGCAAAACAACCGTTATGTCATTTCTTTGATTTAATAAATTTTCGTTTTTTAGAAACTTAATAATGTGTAGTTTTTCATGTAGGCATAAAGGGTATGAGTCATCCCAGGTTTTACAAGTTCTTGTTCTATTTATTATTTTCCATTTTACTTTTGGTGTCTTATTTGTTTTCTTCAAATGCCAAAAATATTAAAATAGGGATGTCTGATTTTTGTTTCTAATATTATTGAAGATTTATTATTAAACCTGAATACTGCTGACCAGTTTCGAAACATAGTAATTTCTATGTAGCGATGAAATCCTATTTTTTTAAAATTATTATAATCTAGGCTCTGTTTCTGTATCGAGCACTGTTTTTAAAAATAAAAACAAAAATACAAAAGAACTTCGGATTATCAATCTAACAAATCTTTCCTATTATATCAATACACACACACATATATATATATATATTAATTAATTCATCGAGTCTGATAGAAATCTCAACAGAATGCAGAAAGCACTGGACGGCCATTTCGTCCTATATTTGGAAGATTCATCAGCAGTGCGCATCCACTACCGAGAATTGAAACCCTGACAGGTTGTCAAGCAAACATCCATACCAACCGTTCCAACGAAGAGATTGCAAATCAGACTCAACATAGCGCCACTCGCTCACATATTCCGTGGTGGAACCACACTGCGTTCTCTGTAACCTTAGGACTGTGCCCCCTGGAGCCACGACTACTCTCACCAAGTCGCTCACTCTAGAGCATTAGAAGCCGGTTCAAGCAATGATATACAAATGATAGAAATTATTAGGAGGATTTGATAATTATAATTAAGTAATTCATCAAGTGTGAAAGAAACCTCAACAGAATGCTGAAAGCACTGGACGGCTGTTTTGTCCTATATTTGGGATATATATATATATATATATATGTCCTATATTTGGGATATATATATATATATATATATTGTGTGTGTGTGTGTGTGTGTGTGTGTGTGTGTGTGTGTGTGTGTGTGTGTGTGTGTGTGTGTGTAACTAGCCAATCTCAGTTGCCGATGCTTGTTCAGGCTAATTTGTGTTTTTTTTTCAACATCAACAGAACCTACCTATGTCTTAGTGGAAAAAGGCAATTTTCAACTGTTGATCATGCGTTCTCTTTCAGAAATTGTAACTAACATCTGCTCAGCATAGTTGCAGTATAAACCCCAGATTTAACCCCAGTGAGTGCTGAAAAAAATAAAAATGTACCTGAGCAGGCGTCTGAAATTAGGATTGGATATTCGCCCTAACAGACGGATGTACTCGGAAAAGGGATCCAATACTCCCAGTGGTCATACCGCGCGCTTGGACACCGACCTCGGTATTTCTACATGGACTTTGATCTTGTGAAAGTATTCATCCCTATGTCAGTCTTTTTTTTTATCCTGCTGGGTGTCTAGTTACTCTCCTGACCAGAAAAGCCTGGTGGAGAAACCAGTTTAATCGTCGATAACCTGACCATGTGGCAGGTAGCAATCGATTACATAGTACAAGTATTAATCTTAGAGTAACTTGACAATAATATTCCTAAACACATAACTATAGCATTCCTGTAGGCATCTACATATAACATGTTAAATTTCTAATCTTACTACAGTAAAAAAAAAATTAAAAAGTAATGAAAAATATCCTTTTACTAGCAGCTCTGCTAATCGTTCATAAATCGACCCTTTTAAGGCTTACGGCCATGTCACATTGAAACACCGACTCTCCTAAGATTATCGAAGTTAAGCAATATCAATAGTGATCAGTACCTAGATGAGTGACCGCTTGGGAATACCAGATGCTGCAAGCTTGGATGTGCGGGTGGTGTAATGGATAATGGCTCGGAATTTTTAATCTGAAGGTAGAGTTTCAATTCCGGTTGGGTTCATTATATTAACTTACGCACAAATAACCTTGGGAAAAGTATGAATCCACCACTTATCACCCCAGATATGGGTTAAATAGTAAAACTTGTATCACTAAAACATTACTATCTCAAAAAAATTATTTCAATCTAAAAATATTTTCTGGCTTTAAATAAAGTGAAATGGGTTGGTAAGCCGTAGAATTTGAAAAAAAAACTCTTTTTAACTTATTCACAAGGAAAGGGATATTTTCCAAAGATATCCCTTTTAACGAATCATACACATAAAACCATATTTCACAACAAATATTTTTTTATATTGACTTATAAACATGCCTATGAACTGTAAATCTGATAAGTGACATGACCCTCCTCGAAATCGACCTTCGCCAACTGTGGGTTCTTAAAACATTTGGAATTGATATAAAATAAATCGTAATATTTTAAGTAACAGCGACATCATTCTTGTAAATAAAAATTACGTTTATAAATGTTCTGCGAGTCCAATAAAAATAAAGAGTGAAAAACTAGACACCATCAGTTCGTTTACTTTTTATTCCGTTATTATTTTCGTAATGGTTCGACTTTGAAATAAATGAAGAAAAAAACACCGGACTGATTGTTTTTCTTAGTCTTCGTTCGTTTTCACAATTGAACTGATTTGTCGCTTTAACAAAGCATTGAAATTTACTGTCGCTTCGTTGGCGTTCGTCTGTTTCTCTCGATGTTTCCGTAGCCATTTTTGTACAATGTTGTCATTTTCGGAGACGAGGGGTGATATTTAGACAAACAAAGACAAAACTGGGGAAAGAAGTATAGAAATACATATTAAAAAAAAGGGGGAAAAACTCTAACAAGAAATTACGAGTACTTTTTAATCTCCTCTCTGTGTACATACATGCGCATGCGTGTATCTGCTTCTCCAGTCTGTACTGTTGCTTATTTCGTTGTTTTATACTTTTGTGCTTTATTTTGTTTCAGTTTTTTCTTTTCTTTTTTTTTCTTATTCTCCAATTACTGTTTTTGACTCATTGCTATTACAAAGTTTAAAATCTAATCATTTAAGAACACAAATATTCCTACAGTGACTCACCAACAACGAACTATAAAACAAGTTTTGTTCTGTTTTATCTTCCCTTAATCTTAGTTTTATTTCAAGAAGGTTATAAAAATATAGATACTGTTGTGTTTTAAATCTGTATTTACTGTTATTATTAAACTTTATTTATATTATTTACATTCGGACTAATGTCCCTATCTTTGGTGTCATTATCATAACCTTTCAGCCGTTATGCACTCTGGTGTGTGCTGATACGAGCAATATTTAGTTAAACTTCAGGAAATTTCGAAATAAACCCTTTATTTAATCAACAACAATAAAAATAAGGATATTAGCCAGAATGTATATAATGTGAATGATGATAACTCCTCACCCTAGAAATTACAATAGAATTTTTTTTTAAATTGCCACTTGACTTAAACAAAAGAAAAAACAGAAATTGTTTCACATAAATCTTTATAAAAAGTACAGTTATTTTTTCTATTTTTCTATTCATTTTGCTCGGTCGATTTCTTCTTCTTCTTCTTCTTCTTCATCTTCTTCTTCTTCTCGCTGTCTCTCTCTCTCTTTCTCTCTCTCTCATTTCGGTCTTACTTGTCAATTGTAGGTCTTTATTTATGAATGAAGACCTAATTCAGCAAAAATCATTAGAAATATGAAGATAGCATGGCATCGCTTTTTTTCTTTTTTATTACTAGTATATTAAAGGGTGTTTCATTAAGACGGATCAAAGTCAGCAGTAAATAAATCAGTGTTATTGGTGAAAATTTATTTATTTCTCTATTGGATCATGTTATTTAAGTCATGGCTATTATATGTGAAAAATAATATCGCCCAAACATCCACTGAAAGAAAAAGAAAAAAAATTATTAGACGCTTAAACTTAATTCACATTTAAAATCGGTCCAAGTTATTGGAACACTCTTTATATTTCCAGGATGCTTTGAGCAAATGGTATCCATGCCATGACTAGAAATAAAATAATTTACACTAAGTGCTAAATGCGTGTTTTTTAATAGAAATATTAGCGCCTATATTGAATTAATGGCAATGACTGTAATTTAGATATGATTCGCCGACTACTTTGATAAAATCCTTATTTACAGCATAAAATTAGGATGTGAACACGAAATTGTGATCCATAAAACAAAATATCATAACTTCCATTTTTATCGATTAATTCCATAATAAACAGTCATGTTGTTTTATCGTAATTATTATGTCCATTTCTTCAAGCCCATTTTTCTTAATACTATTAAGCTGATGATAGCTCTCTACAACTTTCTTTTTATTATTCCGTTCTGGGTATGACGATAAACTACATCCGCGTCCTGGGTAAGACAATAAACTACGTCCAACAGCAAGGCCATGATCAGCAGGTTTTGAGGAGCGTGGAACCACCTCTTAATTACTGGTGTTCCTAGGCCCACCCTGACCCGGGGTGGAGCACCTGTTAGGGTCTCAACTATGGGTAAATTGTTGAGCCCCTGTTATGGTGGAACACACCTATTCTATAGTTAATAGACTCTCCCACCTATAATAAGTAGGAGTAGTAAGAGTAACGGGGGGGTCAGTCGGTGAGTCAGTCGATGTCGGACGACAGTTAGTCGAGTACGAAAGTAGTCAGCGACCACATCTAGATTACTCTGCGTTATACCTATTATATGAAGTTCCTAACGTTTTGTACGTCGAACCTATTTTAGGACCGTTTTAGTACAAATATAAGCCTCCACTGCGAAATCACTCCACAACACCCCCAAACTGGAGACAAAACACCATGAAAATGTAAAAATGGGTTTAATACCAAAATTTTTTGTAAAAAAATTATCATCAAAACAATATTTTTTTTTAAAAATATTACCAAAAAAAAATTGTCGGCATTAAACAACTATTGCAAAGTAAAAAAATGAATATATTTTGCACTTATCAAAATAAAAAAAGCATTAAACGAATTGAGTTGGGCATCTCAACGTGGTTAATAAAAAAGCTTGTCTTCAATCAGTTATCTACTTGAAAAATGAATGTTCGATCCTCACTGGATGCAAATACAAATGTTGCAGGTGTTTAAAATTATGGAAAATTTGTCATAAAAAAAAAAGTGTCTGTTGGCCCAACGTTTAATCTATTTCACTGTTCCCTGAATGATTTCTCCTATTAACTATACATATGTAACAACAAAAGACCCCACAAATAACTTTCCATTGGTATTTCGTAAAAAAACCAAACTTTCTATTATTCTTATTAATGAAGTTAATATGACTTCTGAAACAAAATGGAGTGATTTCCTGTTTTCTCTTTAAGCATGAATAAAAGTCCTTCTAGAAAGGATGTTACTTTTTTGCTTCTAACGAAGATTTCCTATTTCTTAATACTTTGATTTGCCTAGTTTGTCCAGGCAAAACTGAAAAATCTCTAGAAATAAACAATGGTATCGGTCTAGAATTATAGAAAGAGAGAAAAACAAAATGTAAATGTAAAGACAAAAAAAATAGAATCTAATACAGGAAAATTTGGATAAGAAAGAGAAATTTAACTTTGAAAGACAAAATCTGACAATTATAAATACAGTATGACAAATGATTCTATAAATAGACATAGAAACTAAAAAGAAAAGAAAATTCGTTTCATAATTGCTGATAAATCCAGCACCGTGAGTCCTGGGTATGACTATAAACTACATCCAGCAGCAAGATCCCTGATCGAGAGGTTTGGAGGAGCGTGGAACTACTTCTTAATGGCTGTTGTATCCCGGTCAACCCTGACCCCGGGTGGTAGCATTTGTTAGGGTCCCAACTATAGGCAAATACTCAACCCCCAAACAAGCGACAAAAACACTATGAAAGATGAATATTTTTATAGTAAAAATACCAGCAATATATTTTTGAAAAAAGAAGTATTACCAGTAATACATTTGACCCTCGACAAAAAAAATCTTTACAAAAATGAGTTAATGAAACCTGATCGACAAAATGATTTCTTACAAAGAATACATATTCTATTCATACGAACCTAACCTAAAAATGTTGTCAGCATTAAATAACCCATTGAGTTCGATATGCCGTAAAACGAAATAAACCAAACCAAACCAAAGCCAGCACCGTTAAAGATTTAACCATTATAAGCAAAATTAATACAAGAAGCGATCCAAGAATAGTAGCTAGTATGGTCAAATTTGACGTTAAAATTGAGAGAAAGAGAATTATTGTTAGAAAAAAAACATAGAATTGTCAGAGGCACGTTGGAGTAATGGGTAGCTGCTCAGACAGTGGAATCGAAGAGCCGAGTTCGGATTCCAGTCAAATCCGTTACATTCCGTTGCGTGCTAATATTCTTGGGAAAGGCATGAATCCGCCTCTTCCCCCCCCCAATCTATGGGTAAGTAGCAGGACAGACTAGGTTATATAGTCTTGGATGGTAACTAGCCTACTGCAGAAAGAAATGGCAACCTACTGCGGGAAAAAATTTGCTTTGTCTGTCATATATCGGAAGATTCATGAACGCTTAAGCATGGCACATAACTGACTGACTGAAAATCAGAAAGAATCGAATTTCAGGTAGAAATCAAGATCAAATCTCAAGTTTTGTGGAAAGATAAAGATACGATTGAAACTATACTATATATATATATATATATATATATATATATATTGAAAGCAACAGAGATAACAGGGGGTACAAATGGAAATTGTATTAACAAGCAGAAATATTTTAACTCGAATTTATAAAATATAGTTGTAAATTCTCGCTAGAATCTATCTTACACATTTATAAGTCTACCACTCGTCCTTGCTTTGAATATTGCTGCCACATCTAGTCTGGTCATTCTGCTATATATTTAAAGATTCTAAATAAAATACAAAGAAGAATCTGCAATGTTATTGGTTCTGACCTGTCATTTCGGCTTCAGTCACTTTCCTACAGCCGTACTTGCCTTTTTCTTTGATTTTCATGGTATTTGATCTGATGAGCTTGCCTCTTTCGTACCTAGACTTTACGAATTTAAGTATAGTGCTAGATTGGAGGCAAATTTTAGAATTGAAATGGCTAGGTGTAACTATAAGTTATATGCTAACAGTTTCTTCTGTCGCACTTCTCGCCCGTGGAACTCTCTTCCGGTTTCTTGCTTTCTGGGCAACTTTGATCTTCAATGTCAATCGTTGTCTTTTTAATTCTTGTTCTTTTATTGTTCTCTCTCTTAAATAATATTTTTTTCTTGAAGAATCTTGAAGTCTATTGTAGTTATTATTAAAAATGAATGAGTGCTCACATACACACACTGATTGAAAACGTGGAATACTTTGCAGGGACGACGTTTTTAAAATTAGCAATCAAGGAAAATGAAGAAGAAATGTCTCATTTATTTCCGTATTTGTTGTCTAATGTTTATGAGAAATTGTCAAACTGAGTTTGTCGAATTCCGATCGAGTCTATTACATTCACTTCCGTACCCTTAGGAAAGGTATGAATCCATTCTTCCTCGACCTCAGGCCAGCTATCGGTTAAATAGCAGATAAGACTGGGCACTCTCGCCGTGGTTGACAGCCAGTCTAGAAGAACTAAAACTCTGATGGTGGAGTTCACAATGACACATTTCCGACTGTAGTTGATATGATGAATGATAGACATGTTTCCGTATTTATCGAAAAAAATGTTTGAGACGGACATTCTGTTAGCTGACATGCAATCCAAGATCAAGCCTTTCACGCCGAAAGCTCACCATGAAAAAATCAGACTAAATTCTGAAAAAGAAAATCGACAAATCTCGTCCAGATATGTAACAGTAAAATTAAATTGTCATGAAATAATTCTATTTCTCTGTCTATATTTTTTCACGTCTTTACCAAATGAGCCGAGACGGAGCAACGAACAGTCTCACTAGGGACAGTAGAAGGATAGATTCGAGTTGATATTTAACAGAACTACATTCATAGATATGTTCTCCTTTGAAGAAAAACTATTTCTTGTGAAAGGATCGAAAATTACATAAGGTTAGATTAAACGTAATCGCTTTAACTGAATATGTGCGCAAAAAAGAGATGTAATATTAACTAGATTCACTATTTTAACCTTTCTTAGATTTCTGTGGTAATTTCTTAAGGAATCTTAACTTGAATAATGTCAAAGTGTATTGGAAAGAAATATTGCTTCTAACTCGTATTTTTTCCGAGAAATGTGACGAATCTGATGAGCCGACTAGAAAAAGTAGAAGCACTTTTTTGTCCAAACAACTTTGCTTAAAATATCTCCATTTTCTTTTTCTTTTTTTTATTATTGTTATTGCAACTCAATCTTCAGCTAGTAAAATTTCACTGAAATATAGGCATAAAATATATATATATATATATATATATATATATATATATATATATATATATATATATATATATATATATATATATATATACCCATGTGAGAATGTTTCAAATAATTTTATAGGTAGGTTTTTAAATCGGTTATCAGAAATGTTGAAGTAGTTTCCGGTATAATCTGGAAACAGATACTATAGCTCTTTTGATATAAACATTAGTCCTATAGTTTTTTTTAACTACTAATGAAGATCGAACTACTGCTAGGAAGTCCCACCAGGATTTATTATAGATGGTCTCTATCTTAATAACATGATACGCAGATGAAACTACGTTGATAGCAGATACAGTGAGAAAACTGCACGAACTCCTAGATAAGATAGGTAAAGAAAGCTGGAAGAAAGGAGTAAGCATCAATTGTAAAAAGACAGAATGGAAAATAGTCAGTAAATGCTCAAGATTCAAGCTACGAATTGGAGATGGCAAAATCAAGCATGCGTAAAGAAACTTAACTATCTAGGAAGTTTTTTTAACAGATGACGGGAAATGTGACACAGAAATCCGAAGACATATTAGAATAGGGAAAGATGTCTTTCAAAAGCTAAACAAAATAGAAAAATGTCGTTAGAAACAAATAAAATGTGTTTAACTGTTAAATGATATCAATTCTATGATATGAAAGTGAACGTTGAACAATTTCTTCACAGCTTCAATCTCTTTCCCATGTCTCCTTTCTATAAATACTTTCATGATACTTGTTTGGATGAACTCTTCGCTATCCCCTCCCTCGTTAGGTGGTCAGTGATGTCGGTTTTCTAGTGAATACAGGGTGCATTTTGTTTCGGGTGTGGATTTCGTATTTGTTGTGTATTTGAGTGACTGCATGTGATTAATGCATGTTTTACATTATTAAAGTCCCGCATTCATTTTGTCCAGTTAACTGATGTTTCTGCCACATTTAAGGATTGTGGGGTTTTTATTTTGTTTAGTTTCTTGTATATAGTTTTTTCTTTTTTGTAAATATTTATTGGTGTTTAGATTTCTAAATTGTTATCTTATTCCCCTCCCCACACAGGCAAGGAATTGTACATAAGGGGACTAGTTAGGACTCTCATAGAGACAATGAGATACTATGGTGGATGTAGTAAAAAAGGTAGGTAAGAATTGGTTGTTGTGGTGTAATGAATATTGTTGTATGTTTGGGTCAGTGTTTGCGGCTAGCTAAGATTAACGTTAAGACAGAACAAGACCGTCCTTTTCATCATTATCCCTTTTTGACTTTGTGCAGCATTTTCTATAAAAATACAAATAAATATCACTCTTCGCTATGATACCTAGACTTTTTGAATTTAAGCGCATTACTAGACTGGCGTCGAGATCTCATCAATTTAGAGTTGAGTTGGCTAGATCTAACCATAAGTTCTATGCTAACAGTCTCTTTTCTCGCACTTCTCGCTTGTGGAACTCCCTTCTCGCTCTATGCTTTCCAGTCAACTTTAATCTTCAAACATTTAAATGCGATGTCAACCGCTGTCTACAGCCCTTCTGATTCTTCTTCCTTTGTTCTCGATTCTTGGTAATGTTTCTGTCTCTAACTCTTCCACGCCCAGTAATCCCCTGTGTCTTAGTGGGCTTAACGCCTTGCTCGGGGTGAAATTGATTTTAAAAAAGATGAGTAGATAGAATTGAGGCAACAGAGATGTGGCGACACAGAAAGATACTGATGCCATACTAGGAACATATGTGAAACAAAAGGGTTTTCAGGAAAATGGAAATGAAATAGACACTTGCAATCACAAAGAGACAGTTGAAATGTCTGGGACACATAATGAAGAAAGAACGCTTGGGGAACTTGGCACTTACATAACATAGAGAGACAGAGGGAAATATCGAGTAACTTAGCTGTGTAAGTGGATAGTAGAAAAGTAACTGAGAGAGATGGTAAGAGACAAATGCTACTAAGGGTTACAATTAATAGGAGAGCCATGATCGTTCACATCTTGAAAGGACAGGACACCTAATTTAGGTAATATGATTTGGTTCTCTCTGATAAGTACTAAGACTTAATGAATATATTTATAAATACTGTTAAAATTCAACTTCTGTCTTTTCACTAATTTACATCTAATTATAAATAAATTTTTATCTGGTTACTCTACGAGTGCAGCTGGTACCAGGATACTGCCAAACTAAGTCGATTCTTCCTCCAGACTTTTATGGTGAGGAGAGTGACGATAATGATTAAAAACACGACCTGTTGAACGGCGGATGAAACTAGCACAATGGCGGGTAGGCTGGGCTCTGTAGCTATAGCGGCAGTCAGTGCTGTGTGGAAATGGCGTCGCAGGTGGCTTCCAAGACTTAATCCAACAGTTAAGGCAGAGAATTTGACCGAGTGAATCAACGGCTACGTGTCCGTTACCAAGGTGTGCCTTCCAGTTGGAGGAAATCGGCTGTGGTGTAAGCTGGAGAGGGATGGGCTCCGTCAGGTCTGCTTGCATAAGAGATGCTACACATGAATAAATACATCTCCGTTTTACTATCCAGATATATAACGAGATATTGACAGGCATTCAGGTGCACAGCCACCCTACGACCACAGGTCTACGGTCATAGGACGGATTTTCTGTCCTCTGTTAAGACACTTCCTCGATATTTAATTTTTCCTACTTGCTTGATTTTGGCATCTCCAATCTGTGATTCGCATGTTAGAGTATTCTTTTTACTGACAACCATAAATTCTGTTTTCTGTGTCATCTGCATATATAATGTTGTTAAATTTTGGCCCCAATAATGAATCCAGGTAGAAATTTCAATTCTCCCCAAATCACCTCACTGTATAGGTCGAATAAATCTGGTGATAAAAAACATCCTTTTCTTAAACCCTTTTCTGTTTATGTATATTTACCGAATTCATTTTCTATCCATATGCAGACGGCTTGTTTCCTGTATGAGTTGTAGATTATTGTAATGTTTTTCACAAACAAATGAAGCTTAACTAACAGTTCCAACAGTTCATTGGGATATTCTTTACTATTGCATTTGAATTGCTCTTCCTGATGTCATTCTGAACATAAATACAGCATTCCTTGTTCGAATGTCTTTAAGGAATCCGAACTGTTATTGTCCTAATTTCAGTAGCTTCCACAAATACACTAACCGACTGTTCATTTATTGCTTTTTTGTTTTGCGAAATTCATGTTTTACACACACACACACACATACATATATATATATATATATATATATATATATATATATATATATATTTTTAAATATTTAAAACTATATATAATACACTACGTTGATTGCACAACTCGGAGTTTCATGCCATTTGCAATCTTGCTCGTGCATTTAACTATATTTATCGATATGAACGCTCTTAATTAAATGAATTGAGCACTACGGCTGTCTGGCTTTTGTCTACTTTCGTAAAAAATATACAATAGAATTTCAAGCTCAGGTGTTGAAAATCCGACGGACGTCAAATCGGTCGGGTTTCGATCCCGGCTTGAAATAATCGGATGTCTAGCCGCATTGATGAGCTGTGGATACAGCGAAACAGGCCTGCATGTGGATGACCCACATATATGTGTAATGTTTGTAGATTTCTGCATTATTTTTGTATTTATTGCAGTTGGCATAATTTTTAACATATTTTTTCATTTGTTTACTATTAATCCTCCATTTCATAATATATTGAACAATTTATTTACAAGAACTGATTGTATTAAAATCGTAATACTCCAGAAATACACCGATGGATTTGGGGGCGAGGGAATAAAATATTTGTTGTTGTCATTATTATCATTATTGTTGTTGTTAATTAGTATGTGTATTTGTGATGAGAAATTGATAGACAGATGCACGTATTTGAATATGCATAAATACGCAATAATCCCTGTATATACTTGATACAATATATGCACAAAGGCATAATTAATACAAATACGCACACATACACAGATATATATATATATATATATATATATATTTATGTTTAACGTTGTTATTTTATAGATACAAGTATTTAAGCAAATGCTCTGTTTATGATAAACAGTATTAAATAACATTTACCGGCCTGAATGTCCGAGAAATTTTCATAGAAAATATTCGTTCATAGACAGGATTCGAACCTGCATCCTATACGGAACCGTCATATACGCTGACGTGCCTTAACCACTCGGCCACCATGAACCTTATGGTAGACAAGGTCGAATTTACTGTTATAAACTACAATCTTCCATGAATCTCGTACATTCATAACTGCTCTGGCGTATCGAATGACGTCATATGTTAAGAAAATGGACGAGGTCCGACAATTTATTTATTAAAGACATTTTTATTTATTAAAGACATTTTATTCATGGTGGCCGAGTGGTTAAGGCACGTCAGCGTATATGACGGTTCCGTATAGGATGCAGGTTCGAATCCTGTCTATGAACGAATATTTTCTATGAAAATTTCTCGGACATTCAGGCCGGTAAATGTTATTTAATACTGTTTATCATAAACAGAGCATTTGCTTAAATACTTGTATCTATAAAATAACAACGTTAAACATAAATAAAAATGTCTTTAATAAATAAATTGTCGGACCTCGTCCATTTTCTTAACTATATATATATATATATATATATATATATATATGCATACATACACACACACACACATATATGTATATAAATGGAAACATATACATTAAAATAAGCTTTTCAAGGGGTGTATATTTATGCATGTGTGTGTTAACACCCACACGAAGACACACACACACACACACACACACACACACACACACACATATATATATATATATATATATATATATGACCTTGAATGTCTTTGGGAAATGGCAAAATAATGCAAAGGAAGATATTCAGGAACAGATAGCGATAGATATCTTCCCATGTTTCCGAATGCGTTCAAATTCCTTCCTTCACACTCACCATTTCTTTTCTTTGGCATGTCTTTTAGGAGCCTGTCCATTTCCTACCCGGTCGACCATCTACTTAAAAGCCTTCTGCCGGGATCTCTTCCTCCAACTAAAAACCCTTAACCTTTTTCTTTCTTCACCTATTTTCAGTTTTTCTCCTATCAATTCCATTTTAAGGGTAGCACTGGTCACACATCGAAAGCTTCCTTTGTGCTTTGGTCTTAGACCACTAATGGCCAACCGTAAAAAATGCTACAAATTCCACCCACCTCACTCTAGTATACAACGTGCGAAGTGCACGGACTAGAAACCGGAAGTGAAACGGCAAGATAATCATGAGTGGTCAGCACGCCTACCGGAAGTGACCCTTCATTTGATAATCGAACCGTGCACCGATGAGCAACGCTAAAGAGAAACGATATCGAAGGAGGAGGGAAAAATTCTAGATGAATATTCCTAAAAGAAAAAAGGACAAAATCAGTGATTACAGAAGAAGTAACTTTTGAAGAAACCTGAAGACGATAAGAGTTTGATAGAACAAGAGACTGCAGTGCAAAGAAGAAGAAGGAGGGGGCAATAAATCGAAAGAAACGTAAACTAAGAAGGAATCGACAAGAATATAAAAAGAAAACAAAATAAAAAAGGGAAAAAGAGATATACAAGAAGAAAAGAAATAGAGATTGTAACATAAAAAAAAATGAGACATGCAAATATAGAAATTAAAAGATATAAAAGAGGGCAGAAAAAGTAGAAGAGCAGTTGAGAAATATACCGCAAAGCAGTTCGAGAAATGGAAAAATAAAGCAAATAGAGAAGATAGTCACTGGGATATGAGCATGAAGAAGATGGAGAAGGAGAGAAAGCCTTCAAGAACGTAGGAAAATGAAAGAAAAAATAAACGAATGAAATACGAAGGAAGTGAAGTAGCGAAGGCAGAGAGTTTAAAATAGAAAATAGAGTAAAGGAAACTGGAAGAGACAATAGTAGTTAAGAAATTTTAGAGAAAAATGATGAGAAAAATAAAAGACTTATAATGATTAACATGGTTTCTATCATGTTAACCTTTATAAGTCTATATACAGTATTGTTTCTACAACATACAAGAAGAAGGAAAAACGGAAATTGAGTAAATGTTGAAAGATTTATTTATTATATCTATATCATTTATACAGAAAAAGATAAGAATAGACAGAGATAATGTGTTAAACGAAAGAAAAGACAAAATGCAAAAAAAATATGGAAAAAGAGATTGGGAAATGGTTCGAAGAAAAACTAAGCTAACAAACTGAGAATGAAACGGAAGGAAAGCAGAATGATATATAAAGTAAATACTGAAAAAGAGAAAGAAATCAAACCAAGTTAAAATGCGAAATAGTGATATAGAGAGAATTTTTAAAAAAATAAAAATGTGAAAAAGCGAAAAGAAGAAAGTAAAAAGTGAGTAGGGGAAATGAGGTGATCGGTGGAGAAATGGAATCGTGCAATAGTGATTTAATGATAGTCCGGTAATAGCTAGGGAAGTTATTGAAGGCAGCAGATAGATTATACAGAAAAGGAATGGACAAGAAAATGGCGGAAGAAGACACAGAGCTGTTTTAAGAAATGAGAAATAGAATGATGGTAAAAGATGGCGCAAGCTGGCAAGTGTCAGTCTGTTGGAACGGACCAAAAGAACAAACTACTGTTTATTTTCCACTCATTTTCAAATCATAAATATTCATAGCAGCGATCGGAATGACATTTAAAAAGCATTCTAAAAGCGGTCTGTTCTTTTGTCTCGGAAGAGGTGTGCGGTGATGTTACTGAAAGATTTCTTCCTCCTCGTCTTCTTGCAGTTTGGCAAGCTATTTTTTTTTTTCTTTTCTATTATTTTTGTTTTTTGTTCACTTCTTATGACGTATGGTCGGCTGGTATATGTGATTCTACGAAGAAGCATATTTCTTTGTATGAACGCGGCAATGTTAGTTTAATATCTAAGCATTTGTGTGAGAGTAATGAGTTGTTTAATGTGACATGGATTAATAAGTTAAATAGCAGAGATTGGGACAAATAACAATTCTAATAAAATTACAGATCGCAACCTATTTTATCTATTTCATGTAAAAAATGACAAAACAGATTTCACATAGCCATTCAAGCATATATATATATATATATAAAACACTGAAATATGAGCGATTTATATATATATATATATATATATATATATATATATATATATATATATATATATATATATATATTGGATCAAAATTCAGGTAGGCCACAACTACTAGTTTCATGCGTTTGCATGCAATCGTCAGGCGGACAGTGGTTGTAGTTTGTAGAATGGGTACACTAAAATAACCCGGCGAGTTCAATATGGTGAACAAAACAATATATATATATATATATATATATATATATGTTTCATTAAAAAATGACTGACAAGGTACTGTGGTTAAGGTTTTTATTTAATTTTTAGTTTATTAAAATTTTCGTATTTTCTGAACATAAATTATGTAAAAATTGTTTGAATGTTCTGTATATCCCAGCGCTTTCAGCCAAACTTTTACCTATTATCAGGGATGATTTTATTTTTTACTTTTAGCTGTATTGGGTTGTTTTATGTATGTGTCTCGAGTTATAGGATTTTTTTATTTTCCAAACACGGTTAGTATATTATTTTTAAATTAAAATTTATTCTTTGGCAGGTAGACTACATGAATTTAAGCTCAGTACTAGATTGACAGTTAGGTCTCATCATTTTACTCTTGAAATTGCCAGATATGACCGCAGGTTCTATTCTAATGGTTTCTTCTCTTGCACTCCTCGCCTGTAAAACTGCTTTCCTGACAATTATAATATTCAAAATTTTAAATGCAGCTTCAATCGCCATTTTCTGTTTCATTGAATCCTGTTGTTTTCCTCGATAACGATTTCTTATTTCATTTCACTCTCTGTTAATCCCTTGCGTCTAGATAGCTTTATCGTCTTGCTTTGGTTGAAATGAATAAATTTCTTTTCAAATAATCACATCTCGTGAGTTTGTATGTGTTATCGATATCCATGTTGTGAAATTATTTTTTGTTTGAGTAAAGAAAGTAAAATTATGCATTTATTAGAGATAAACCCTCATATTTTAATATAACGAAATTTCTTACTGTTTAATGCTTAAAGTAATTTTTATCAAGTCCCCATTAAGTGTATAACAATGTATTTACAGAATATATAAAAACCTTTCAATTGAATCCATTGTACCAGGAAAGCTTTCTTTGTTTTGTTTTGTTTTTTTTTGTTTTTTTGTGCATTTTACATAGATTTCTATTTGCTGCTTCTTATGCGTAGAATTGTTTTTATTTCATTCTTAAACAAATGCATTTCCAGTTTCGTGACCACTGCTATTCCGTTGCTGTTGCAAACAAATGTAGATGATATGGTGATAGTTTTTGACAAAACTTGGCCCTACATGCAAGATTATACAGATGAATCCCATTTAGAAATAACTTCAGGTCGAGTAACTCAGTCCGCTCTGACGGTTTCCGATTGGTGTCGGGGGTTCTTAATTTTCTAGATATAGCTCCCAACTCGCCTTGGCTGCCTCATCCTTCAAAGACGGTCTGCTATGACGCTCGCTTTCTACTACTGACGAACAGAGAAGCACAGTGCGTCAGCTCCGAGGGAATTTTTTTAACTGGTTAAGATCAGGCAACTACTACCTAAATTTGTGGTACTAAACGGGATATTGTCTTTCCGCAGTCAGGATCATTGTAAACTTCACGACCCTTTTTGAATTAGCTGCATAGCATGTGCCTCGCCAGAGCGACATACGGTTCTCCTAGACTAGTTGCCACCCCAGACTGAAGATCCCAGTCTGCCCTACTATTTACCCATAGTTCAAAGTTTTAAATTTGAAGTTGTCCTACTCTTCCACTGGTTGCCACACAAGGCTATAGGACCCAGTCTATCCTGTTATTTACCCAAAGTTCATCTTAATTCACCAAAATAACACATGTACATGTTATCACATCCAATCAAACATTTGAGCATGTTGTAACATCAGGATATTATTATTATTATTATTATTATTATTATTATCTGTTGTTTTCTGTTTAGTGCAGTCTTTTACGGAGTCATTACCAGAGATCTGGGGGTAAGGTAATGTAATAAATATATGCATGCTGTTTGCAGAAATTCGGATGTTGAGTGATATACATTATCAACAGTGTTTATAGTTTCTTTGCATTGATAAGACTCTCCAAACCAAATAACCAATTCCACAGTGCTTTTTTTAAAATCTTTTGTAAATAGGAAACAGGAGCTATAACCAGGTTCGCATTTTTTTTATTTCCAAATCTTTATATTTATTAATATTATCGTATTCTCTAAAAAATATTTTTTTATTTGATGCCACTGCCATATCTATGGCACAGTATGTTTTTTTTGTAGTTTTCATTATTATTATTATTATTATTATTATTATTATTATTATTTACCTTTGCATTGTGTTGTATGACTTTCCCCCAAATCTCAACCAGGGAGTTCAAGCCAATTTTTTTTTTTTTTATAATCAGACGCAAATGGATGAAGTGCGATTAAATCATGGAGAAAAATTGAGCATGGAAAGAAATCTACGCAAGAATTAAGAAGTGTCCACGAGTAAGATTTTTTTTACTTTTCACATATTTTGGGGCTGTCAGGAATTTGAACCACATATTTGTTTCCTCCAACAAATTTTAATTTTGGGCCTTGAATGCCACATTCTACTGATTTCTATTTCGAGTTCTTTGTATTTCCTTAGTTTCTCTAACGTTTTCAAAATTATTATTATCATTATTATTATTATTATTATTATTATTATTATTACTACTACTATTACGACGACGACGACGACTATTTCCTTGGATTTCTCGTGTGTACACATTGCCGTACAGGTCCCAACCTAAAGTCGGAAATGGATCATGACATTTTCCACTGATCAAAAAAAAAAGATCACACACATTTTACATAGATAAAGCTCTTCGTAATGTGTGAGCTGTACTTTTGAGTACAATTTTTTTTTATTACTTTAAGACATGGTAAGGCTACCAGGAAAATAATTGTAATTGATAGGGATTATTTTAAAGAGGACTTTTAGTCCATATGAGAGCTCAATGTATGATACAGAGCAAATTAAAATAATAATTAAAAGAAAAAGTTTAAAATCTATTGTCAGTAATAAATTTATTTCGATGAATATAATTCATCTCACCAGACCGACTACATTTTACGAAAAAAATTTAAAGTTTTTTCCTAATTATATATATATATATATATATATATATATATATATATATATATATATATAGAGAGAGAGAGAGAGAGAGAGAGAGAGAGAGAGAGAGAGAAGTTCGCCTATCGTCCAGTTGATACGCCTCAGTTGTCTTTTGAACAGGAATAGAGGTTTATCCCTTGTTCCCTGTTTGGATTGAGTTTCTGATTCCTTTTAAAGTGCTTTCATTCTCTTTCAATCCCAGTAGCCCCTAGCATTTTAGTGGTATTATCGCCTTTTGGGATATATATATATATATATATATATATATATATATATATATATATATATATATATATATATATATATATCCTTCTGTGCGTGTATTTCCAATGAATACGTTTATATTTGTTGTGTGAAAGTTTTTTTTTGTTTTTTTTTTCAAGTTTCTCCCTTCTCGATAAGAGAAATGTACCAAAAATGTTTTCGTGGACATTCCCCAGCTCATATAAAGCAACAGTCGATCGCTGAGAACGCAATGAAAAGCAGGTCACGTGAGAGTCAATATTTCGTCGACACGAAAGAAAACTACTTGATTATTCGAAGACCTACATTTTTTTTTTCTTATTTTACCTTCTCTTTCTTTTCAGCTATAATTCTATTTTTTTTTTATTGGCGTGGTTCTGGACATTCACGTCTATGATTTATTGCTACAGCTACAGTTAATGCAACAAGTGTTGACTGGTCGACGGAAACGGCGAACGATAAAATCGAACTGAAAAAAAAAACATAACATGAAAAGGCAGATAATAAAAAGTTAAGAAAGGAATTAAAAGAAATTCTCTGAGAATATTTTAAACGAAAAATATGTGAAACGCTAAAAACAATATGAAGAATCGATTTTTTTCTTGTTAGCGATCATCCAACAGATTTATTGTTGTTTCGTCTATTAAACTAAAAACCCAACAATAGATATCAAATCTTTCAAGTGAAAAATTGATTTTGCTTTCTCCTAATGATCTTAAGATGTTAAAACTTGAGCGTGCCTTGAGGAACGAAGGATGAAGCGGCTGAAGAATAATGATTTCTCGCGCCGATAAAGGTTAAGCTGACCAGTTAATAACTGCAATGTCGAAAGTCACGTCAAATCGCGGAATTGTATACGCGTCCCAACGTGATTTCATTTGTTCCCGTTCATGAAACCACCATCGTGCCGTACTAACAAGAGAATGTGTCCCTTCTTTTCTATCGATATTGTTTCAATCAACTTAAAATAGTAAAATCATTTCTGAAAAAAAAAAAGAAGAAAAGAAATGAAACGAATAGCATAATTTTTAGTTTGATTTACGGCATAT
>CAHIKZ030001827.1:150000-157500 GCA_903632075.3 Acanthosepion pharaonis | reverse complement strand
GGATTCTATCCTCTTGGAATTATTTTTTTATACAAATATATATGTATGTTTATGTATGTATGTATATGTATTTATATATTTTGCATATGTATGTGTATATTTACCACTAATATTATCTATCTATCTATCCATATATATATATATATATATATATATAAGGGTCAGGGAGTCACTGTGAAATATGTTATATTTTTTGTTGGGTGCCAGAAGGTAAAGATAATGGGGTGAGCGACAAACTCAAGGGCTGCCCCAGGTGGTACAAACTCGGCCACGTGCGACACATACTCTAGCTACGCCTCTGACTTTTATCATTAACTGTAACTTTATTTCTTTTGTATTCATTTTGTAAAATAATGTTTCGTTCATTCTTCTTCTTATGTGTGCCATGTCACTTCAAGGCGTTAAGGATAATGGCTCTCCACAATGGCTCTCTCTCTTGACAACTTTTATCTTTCTGTTATCTCCAAACTCTGCTCTGCCATCCATTCACCTCAAGCTCGCCAAGTAATTTCTGCTTTGCTTCCTCTCCCCTCTCTCTCTCTCTCTCTCTCACACACACACACACACACACACACACACCTTCCATCTGTCCTGCGAGTATCAAATTTTCGAAGCCCTCTTTCCTCATTATGTGACCTAGAAATTTCAGCTTCTCTTCCTGATGTTAAGTATAAGTGACCTTTTTGTTGCTGTTGTCTCTAGAACTTTGTCTTCGCTCGCATGTTTGGTTCATCATATTCTCAGTATCCTTCTATAGAATCATATTTATGTTGTATCAAGCCTCTTTTTCTTCTGTAAAGAGATTTCCCAGCATTCCCTGTCATATAGAAGGATTTATACGACATCATATTACAGTAGTCTTTTCTTGGTTTCTAACGATTTTTTTCTTGTTTCTTAATACTTTGCTCAACATTTGAAAGGCATATTTCGCTATCCCATTTTGATTTCAGTGTCCCTCTTTCTGTGCTCTGTTAACACGATTCCCACATATCTAAATTGTTCTACCTGTTTGATTTCGGTATCCCCAATCTGTAATTTGCATATTGATCTGTTCCTTTTGCTAACAACCGTGCATTCAGCTTCCATACAATTTTTACTTGCTTTATATCACAAGATGGAGGAAATTCTGCTAAAACAATTAATACTTGCTGACAATTACGAATAACGCTATATGATTTCTTATAATGTGTTATCAAACATTTGTTTACCGTTTCTATGCAATAAATTTGATTCTATGAACAAGTTATCTACATTACTTTCATTTATGAAGTTTGCCTTATTCATGTAAGTATACATATGCTGTATGAAAGTGGTGCTTTCACTAATTTTTAAAAATGCTTTTTCCGATTAAAACTAGCTTTTGTTCACTTCACGTGAATGCCACGGGGTTAAAGTATGGGAATCTCTAAGAAGGGGTAAAAATTCACAAACGCCTGACCGCAGAAAAAGCGCATCAATAAATTTAAGCGATGAGTTTGTTTGTGAATTAGATGGCAATCATTTTAGATTTATGCATTATATGTTATGTATTTTATTTTGGTGTTCATTTATATGCAATATATATATATATATATATATATATATATATATATAAAGAAAGAAAGAACAGTAAGATATATAATCCAGTGTTCTTATAGATATTTTTATTTTTACAAAATAGTGCTCAATGTAAATTTACAGAGCATTAATATATAAATTAATTGATTTAAAATATGTTTTTCCGCGGAAAAAAAACATATTTTAAATCAATTAATTTATATATATATATATATATATATATATATATATATATATATATATATATATATATATATATATTTTTGAATCGTTACACTTTCTCGGTAACTTGAGATTTATATCTTCAGGCATCGATCATCGAATGATGAATGCAGCTTAGTTCTGTCAATCGCTATATCAGTGCGCCAATTGACTGGACGAAGTTCATTTGAGGACGACCTACAGGTAATAATAATAGTATATCAGTCAAACACAAACCCACCACAATTGTAAGTACTTCATGATAGAACTGCCGACTACAAAATAAAGAGGTAGGTAATATCCAGACAAACTAGACTTTATAAATTACCAATAAGTGTGCTGTTAATTCTAAATCCTGTATTAAAAAAAACACGCGTGGTTCAAACATTCATTATCTAAGATCTTATGTCTTGATTAATTGAAGGCTAACGGCTACATCAACGATCCCTCACCGAATGGTATTTACTTGATTCCCACAAATTCAAGATGTGACACAAGGTCGTTTAACGTGGGAGACCCGAGTGTTTCCACTCAAAGGACACTGGTCAAAATTGGTCATAGCTTGTCCAAGCTGGTCAGAGCCTAGTCAAAGCTGGTCATGACTTGTCCTAACAGGTCCAGGCCGGAGCCAGTCCAAGCTAGTCAAAGCCCTGATCGAATCTCAGCCATAGGCCAAGAAACGATCCAATATTTGTCAAAAACCCCAGCCGAAAAATCGGCCGGGCGGATTACGATCCCTCACCGAATTTAAGCAACGTTGTGCCTGTTCAGTACTTAAATGGGCAACCGCTTGGAAATACCAGATGTGGGTAATGTAATTGATAATCGCTCGGAATTGTTAATCAGCGAGCCGAGTTCCAATTCCAATTGACTTCGTTATGTTCACATGCGCGTAAATATTCCTTAGAAAAGGTATGACTTCACCTCCTCTCCTCTACCCCATCTATGGATTAATTAGTAAGACTTGTATCACTAAAACTATTATTATCTCCTGAAAAACAAAAACAACCAATTAATTTATTGATAATGCAAAATATTTTAGCAACATCATCTTTACCACTCCGATGAACGGGTGTGATCATAGGGAGTTCCTGACCGACTCCCTCCACATGTCTCGCTTGTGAGCCAATGCTTGGGTCCTTGTAAATAATCTTTCTGTCTACTCATTGACGTTTTACCTTTGCCTATTTCATCTTTGGCTTAAGGTGGTAACTTGTTGGATATCAGTGGAATGGCTCTTATGACGTAACCATACCATTTCAAGATTTTCTTCTTGACGATGAATATGAGGTCCCCCAGTGGGATTCTTTCTTGCCTGATGGGGTCTTGCACTGAGTTACTTATGTAGTAGATGTTTTGGATGGTTCTGTAGCATCTCATTTCTAATGCTTGCATTCTTCGCTGTAATTCTATCGTTAATCTCCAAGATTCACAAAATGCTTATTATACATTAAATAGTTAATTAAGCTAAAAATAAAGATATTTTTTACACAGCAATGAAATCTACAAGGATTAATCAATGAGCCCGTAGCTTGACATGTATTTATGAGCTGAATTTTGATCGGAAATTTTCCTTGTATAATGTTCGATCTATAGAATTAATGGAGACGTGTCAGGTTAAATGCAATGATTGATTGATTTCTCTGTTTAATTGTATATCAACTCCTTGTGGATCATTTCATGCCGAAATTTAATTTTCATGAGAGTTTTGAAATAATAAAAATATGGTATGTGTTATTCTGCTTTCACAACTGAATACATGGTAGATGACACACAGCCATTTATGCATATGCATGTTTGTCGTGAGGACATGATTACTAGAGGTGATGATATGTGTTTTATGTTGTGATTTTGTAGAAGTTATACTTTGGAATACAGTTTGATTTCTTTAAGTAATTGTAAGATATTATATGGATTAATGTCATGAAAGATTTTTTCATGTTGGTTGATTGGTAGTAATTGAGACGAATTTGGGCGAAGATGTTTCAAATTTATTAGTATGCCCGTATTGTTGGTAATTTACTATAAATAAGTATTTACATTATTTAAATTGTTCGGACATTGTTGTTATATTCACGACGTTTCAGCCAGCCTTCTTCAGGTGATATATATATTCGAATTTCGAACCGAACCCTTAATTTAGTCCATGTGGGTAGATTGTTCTAGTTCCGCGTGCCATGCCTTTTTTGAAGATCTCATTTTTAGTTAATTCCCTTTAATAACTCAACTCACCATGTTTTTGTTCACCTCTTCTGTGACCAGGTATTAAACTCACACTTCCTTGGGTTAATTCACTTTTTAGATTACTTCAGCCAACGCTTTTATCCAGTGGGCCTTAAAGATGAGGACAACAGTGCGAACAATGTAAATAGTGTAAATAGTTACAATACCTCATCTCGGAAATAAAGACGATAGATGATAAATAGGTATTGTTGGTAATTTATTAAATAAAAATCTATTGCTGGTATTTTTACTATAAAATGTATTTTTATACATTTATAGCGCTTTGTCTTTGTTTGGAGGTTCAAGGATTTGCCTATCGCTGGGACCCTAACAGACGTCAGCATGCTGGGTCAGGGTGGAACTGAGAACAAAAGTAATTAAAAAATAGCTGCACGCTCCTGAAAAACTCCAATCTCCTGAGCAAGGGCCTTGCTGCCGGATGTAATTTATTATCATACCCAGGACTATAAATTCATTGACAAATACATATTGTTATGTAAAAGAGATGCTTTTCTTTTTATTATTTATTGATGCCTCTACATAAATTGGTTCTATTTTATGTCTCTAGAAATTTATTTATAAACTTGAGAAGTTCATGTGATCAAAAAAAAACTGCGACTGTGTCTATTGTTGACAATTAATTCAACATAATGAGGCTAATTAAGAGATAAAAGAATTTCCTTTCTGTTGTTGTTTATGATTTAAAAATAATGAACCAATCATTTTTGTTTCATTTTCTGAAGCAAAATCCTGAATGAAAAAGAAAAAAATAACACATCAAAATTGATATGAAATTCCTTTCACCAAATATCAGTCAGTTAAAAGTGACACACGTAATGCACGCATGGACGATCGTGTCTCATTCGATTCATGACTAACGAGGCACATTTTCCAGCGGTAGGTTGCCGTTTGTTTCTGCGGTAGACTGGTTGCTAGCCAAGGCTATAGAACCCAGAAGAGGAGGTAGATTCATATCTTTCCCAAAGGTATTTGCGCGTAAGTAAAAATAACGAATCCGACTGGGATTCGAAATCGGTTCTTCGATTTCTTATTCAGAACAGATATACATCACACCACAGCGCATATAAAGAGATTAGCACAAAAATAATGACTTTTTTTTATAATGAATCATTTTCAGACTGAAATGTTTCGACAAAAGCAATTCAGATTTAAGCTTTAACAATATAATAATAATAATTTTATATATAATAGTTCTATTGCTTCTCCGTGTAAGGCATACTTAATGCCATATGTAAGGCATACTTAATGCATTATGTAAGGCATACTTAATGCATTATGTAAGACATACTTAATGCCATATGTAAGGCATACTTAATGCATTATGTGGTATACTTAGTGCCATATATAAGACATATACTTAATACTTAATGCATTATGTAAGGCATACTTAATGCCATATGTAAGACATACTTAATGCCATATGTAAGGCATACTTAATGCATTATGTAAGGTATACTTAGTGCCATATGTAAGACATACTTAATGCCATATGTAAGGCATACTTAATGCATTATGTAAGGCATA
This sequence comes from Acanthosepion pharaonis, assembly GCA_903632075.3. NCBI lineage: Eukaryota > Metazoa > Mollusca > Cephalopoda > Sepiida > Sepiidae > Acanthosepion > Acanthosepion pharaonis. The sequence continues at coordinate 151,974 of CAHIKZ030001827.1, read as the reverse complement.
CTTAATGCCATATGTAAGACATACTTAATGCCATATGTAAGGCATATGTAAACATGGATTATATTAATTATACTTAATGCATTATATAAGGCATACTTAGTGCCATATGTGACATATTAACGCCATATGTAAGGCATACTTAATGCCATATGTAAGGCATACTTAATGCATTAAGACATACTTAATGCCATATGTAAGGCATACTTAATGCATTATGTATGGTATACTTAAACTGTATGTAAGACATACTTAATGCCATATGTAAGGCATTACTTAATGCATTATGCATTATGAATACTTAATGCCATATGTAAGACATACTTAATGCCATATGTAAGGCATACTTAATGCATTATGTAAGGCATACTTAATGCATTGTATAAGGCTATACTTAATGCCATATGTAAGACATACTTAATGCCATATGTAAGGCATACTTAATGCATTATGTAAGGCATACTTAATGCCATATGTAAGACATACTTAATGCCATATGTAAATGCCATATGCATACTTAATGCATACTTAATGCCATATGTAAGACATACTTAATGCCATTTAATGCCATATGTAAGACATACCATATAAGGCATACTTAATGCAATGCCATATGTGCCATATGTAAGGCATACTTAATGCATTATGTAAGGCACACTTAATGCGAATAAGACATACTTAATGCATGACGACTGATAATCCATTTTTTCTTATATTTCATCAACACACCAGATATTTGTACTAAAACTTGTAAAAGAAAGTTTAGATAAAAACTTGAAAAAACCCGTTATTCCTTACGAAGATGTGTCAAAAATTTATCGGTCTGACAATGAAGGGATTAAAAAAAAATTCTGATCAATGGTTGCTGAATATTTACGAAGACTAAACAATGGATGTAAGCACATGCGGTGGGCAATGCATTTCAACAGCGACGACACTGACTGGCACTTCTCTACAGACTCTTGTTCATCATTGGCGAAAACGCATAGCAAATGGTATGACTAGTAGTCTGTCTATATTTCGGAGATGAGATATGATGTACATTATTTACATTATTCGGACTATTGTCCTCATCTTCGTCGCCATATTTATCACAACGTTTCGGTCGTTGTACGCTCCGGCCTTCTTCAGAAATAAAGGGTTCAGTTCGACATTCCAACCACCTGAAGAAGTCCGGAGCGTACAACGGCCGAAACGTTGTGATAAATATGGCGACAAAGATGAGGACAATAGTCCGAATAATGTAAATAGTGTTACTAGTAGTTGAACTAAATAGTTGTACGCTCCTGGCCTCGGTTACTTGTGCAAAACCACCCAGGGGCTGCGAACAGTTACGTCTACCCAATTTCACTCTTAAAGCATTGCTCAACCTCAAACACTTCTCAAAGGTGCCACCGCAAGTCGATATTTGAAGAGAATAAATGAATATCGATAAAGCAAATTAAAACAAGGTTCTCGGATGTTATTTGGAGGAAGTTATGCAAACTTTTAAAATATTTATATAATGAACGTTAACTTTCGATGTACTATGTGCTTTATATTGTGATCTTTTTTTTTTTTTTGAAGCAGTGCTCTCTAAGCAAGCTCTCAATGTAAACAATATCAATTCTAAGTGAATGCAATCAGAATCGAATTGAACCTGCTCAGAGTAAAAAGAACAAAATGACAAAGACGGATCAAACTTTGTCCATTTACGTAAAGATTAACATTCGTAATATTTTTATTCGCAAATTTATAAATTTATCAAAGAGAGAGCGGAAAAGAGCAAAGATATTATATTTTATCCCGAATACCTATTGATGAATTGTGTCACTGTGTTGTCCCAAAGTTAGAAACTCTGAAGTTACTAACTTGGGATCATGACCCTGATCAGGCACACACGACGCGGTGTTGGGTAAATAAATTCTGATTTTTCAACAAAGTATCAATGTGAAGCAAACTTTCAAAGGACGATTGCAGTCGAAATATAATGTTTTC
>CAHIKZ030001827.1:140000-147500 GCA_903632075.3 Acanthosepion pharaonis | reverse complement strand
AAAACAAGAGCCGAAAACTTCAATATAATTATTTCAATTAAATTGAATTAAAGTAAGCTTTTTTCCATCTTCAAGCGAAATTTTTTTTGGAATAACTTATTTCAGAAATTTACGTGTTTTAATAGCATATATTGAAGTTTTCGGCTCTTGTTTTCAAACATGAGAACTCTTATGTAGCGTGTTGGAATCATATTTTTAAAGAAACAATTATATATATATATATATATATATTCTTATTATGCCTCACCGATAGCAGGACACAATCTTCCAGTATGAGCTCTCAATAATTTGCCTAGCATCCCGTCTAGAAGAAAGAAAACCTCTACAAACTCATCATAAATTATGTTATGCGTTGCTTTCCTCTCTCTTGCTCTCTATCTGACCCGTGAGTATCAGATTTTCCAAGCACTCCTTCCTCATTATGTGCCCCAGAAATCTCAACTGTCTCTTCTTGATCTTACGTATTAGTTTCCTTTTTATTTACATTTTCTCTAAAATTTCGTCGTTTCTCACACGTTGGGTCGATGGTATCTTCGTCGGAGCAAGAGAAGCAGAAGGAATAAACTATACAAATTCGGTATGATGACCCTAAGTCGACTGGATTATGCATTGCGTTGGCTTCTACCAAATCCTACAACTGTACTCGTATCCGACAGTATTGATTTTGCCCTTTCCTTTGAACTCAATGATTAATGTCGAGAGAGGGATCTTGACATATGGACAACCCAGGATCATTATAACCCTCGATACTGATAGATTATAAAAGAAGAGATATTAAAAAAATAACATTACTCTTAGGCGCTTAAAAAAGGGAGGTCTTAATATTCGGGAGTATCGGAATTATTCTCAATACTCAATAAACGGGGGTATCTTTAAAAGGGTACCGGAAAATCATTTCTTCTTTATGTTCCGTGTCTCCTCAGGACGTAAGCAGTCATGACTCTCCACAATTTCCTGGAGCTTGTAGCTCTTAATAAACTTTGTTTTTCTTTTATTTCTCCTGTTCTGCTGCCATTTACTCAAACTTACCAAGTATGTTGTGCGTTGCTTTCCTCTGTCTCTCTTGCACTCTATCTGACCCATGAGTATCAGATTTTTTAAGTACACCTTCCTCATTATGCGTCTCAGAAATCTCAACTGTCTCTTCCTTGTGTTAAGTATTAGTTTTCCATTTTCTCCAAAACTTCGTCGATTTTTACACGTTCGGTTTATGTAGAACCACGTTTCTGTTGCTTCAAGTTTCCTCTTCATCATTGAGGAGATCACCCTAAAGTTTGAAAAAGTGAAAAATTAATAAACGTAGTGTTCTAAAAAAAAAGCTGGCAAGGGTCGTAAAACTTTTTAAAAACGAAAAAAATAAGTAATTAACACACGACTCCGTTTATTAGACATATCAGTATACTTACCCTAGCAATTAACTTTCACTTTTCTCTTGGGCATATACACAGCATTTACACTCACCGTTGAAAATTCTCAAATTTAAGAACACCATTTTGTATTGTCATTAAAACACAAAAACTTTAAAACAGGAACAAATTTTTCACTGCGTACTTATAACTCATTGTAGTCTTCAGAGTTTTTAATGGTTAATCTAGTGTCAGTAACTTCTATTACAAGACTTGGCAAAATCGAGGATTATATCAATCTTATTAAAGTTTCATTATTATAGCATTCTTGCCTGGATGTGCTGGCCTGTTTGGGAGGTAGGGGAATTGGGAATTGCCATTTCCTAGAAATAAATGTGTATAAAAACGCTGGCAGCTATTTCTCATGTGCACTGCCATTTTGGTTTCGATCGGATACAGACTCGCAGTACAAACTAAGCTAAACGTCACACTAGCACACAATAAAAAGAAATACGTCTCAAAACATGTTGTATTGTACACTACGAGATGACTGGTTTGCAAATAGCACTAAACGCTAGTTTATTTATAACGCAATAGCGACCGATATTTCACGGGGTAGAGAAAACGTCAACAGCAGGAAATGTATATTTTGTAAAGACGTATAAGTACGTATATAGCAGCGGAAGCGTTAAATGAAAAAATGTGTGCACCTCTGCGTGCATGTGTGTGTGTGTTTGCGTGCGCGCCTGTGTGTGTGCGCATGCGCGTTACACAAGTTGCTGTCAGAGAAAAGAACATATATGGCAATGATTCCCGTCAACGATTGAACCAACCCATTGATCGGGAGACTGATTGTCTCTAATACTGAAACGAGGTTAACGTGCTGGTTTTAACAATCGATTGATTACGAGCTTGAACCACAGATGTTACTCTACTGTATAACTATGACGAAACTTAGTTCAAGAAATGTAAATCCCTGTTATTGTTTCGTTATATAAATGGCGAAAAATGCAGTAGTCATTGTATTCGCTGTTTTCTTTTATACAGTTTTAGTTATCCACGGTCAACTCTGGCAACAATTCATAAGATTTACTCAATTAATTAACTCAAAGCGCAATAGTCGTGATGCTGACCATTTAGAAATGTCAAAGAAATACCATACAGTGCTTCCTTAAGATGAAAAGGTAAAAATCTGCACCTTAATAAGAAAAGGAAAAAGTCGTATGATGTGGTTGCTAAAATCTACCGTAAAAGTGAATCTTTTGACAGTCAAAGAATTTTATACAGTATATTGTTATAATTGTTTCATTTTATTGTTAGCTATTGTTGCTAATCACTTACTGTAACTAATTTATAAATTAAACATCATCATAGCTATGGATGTATAAGATAAAATATTGTTTATAGGTATCGCTACTCTACCCAGTTTTAGGTATCGTGATGCTAGAAAGGTACCACTGAGGATAAAGCGATAGTTATTGTACAGACGAGAATAAAAAAAACACTTTGTACATTTAGAAGAGTTGACAAATAAAATGTATCTATTTTTTTTATCATTTCATCTCAATCAAAACGGTTATGCCACTAGTAGGCAGGGGGTTACAGGGAGTGAAAGTGAAAAAGTGACTGAGAATAGGGAGGATTGGGGAATATGACAAAAGATGAACGGCATTCAAAAAGACAAATGGCGATTGGAGTTGTATCTAAATTTTTGAAGATTCTAGTCATCAAGGAAGCAAGTAAATTGAAGGGAGTTCCACGGGTGGTACGTGCTAGAAAATAAGAATTGGTGGTTGCATTTCGATATTTCAACAATAAACGGGTGGAAGCTAGATGTCATGCAAGTAGCACACTATTGTTCCAAAATATTCATAATTCAACAAATATATACACCTATCTAAACTTCCATACTTATACATAATATTCGTAAACTTATGATCGTATATATATATATATATATATATATATATATATATATATATATATATATATATATATATATGAAGAAATATACTTAAGATGTGCTCTATTTATGGGATAAAGTGCTCAATATCAGAGATAGAGCGTGTCTAAATATAAAAGTGAACATTGAAGTCAACACTTAGAAGCGACGGGCTGTTTCATATATATATATATATATATATATATATATATATATATATATATATATATATATATATATATATATATATATATATATACAGTTGCGGCCAAAATGTTCAGAACGAAGTTTTTATCAAAGTTGTTTTATATTCTATAATTTTCACAGACAATAAATACGATATTAATTGTTATTGTCTGAGATTTTGTAATTTGAGAGAATAATACAAAAGTTATGGATGATTTAGTGATTTACTACAATGATGGCCAAAATGATCAGAACGGTTGAAAAAATAACAAATGACCGAGAATACTGGAATTAATTAATATTTAGAGTGAAGCCCTTTAGCTTCAATCACACTTTGACATCTTCGACTGCATGAGGAAATTAAATTTTCAATTTCTTGCTGGGGGATCTTATTCCATTCTTCCTGAAGGGCATTCCATAATTGCTCAGTTGTTTTAGGATTTCTGGATTTTGAACGCTCTCCTAGAATATTTCACACATTTTCAATAGGATTGAGATCTGAGCTTTGAGCAGGCCAATCCATAACAATAACCTTTTCAGCCTTGAGGAAGTTCATGACCACCTTAGCCTTGTGACATGAGGCATTGTCCTGCATGAATATGGATGGTCGCTTAGTTGAATTTCTCATTAAAGGCAAGACATGCTCTTTTACAAGTTGTTTATAAACTCCTGCATTTACCTTTCCATGTAATCGCACCAAAGAGCCCACACCATCTCCAGATATCATCCCCCAAACCATGACACTTCCTCCACCGAATTTAACACTAGTCTTAAGCAATTTAGGCGACAATTTTTCACCTACTTTTCGACGAACGCACCTTTTCCCATCTGAGCCAAATAACATAAACGTAGATTCATCACTGAAATGCACCGTTTGCCATTTTTCTTGAGAACACAATACATGTTCGGTTTCAAAGGTAAGACGACACTTTTTATTCTTGGAGCTGATCAGTGGCTTCACTGCAGATGCTCTTGCTTGTAGGTCATGTTCAACTAAACGACGAGACAGTTTTTCAAGATAAAGTTTACTTCAGTAAAATGCTCATTTCCCGAGAAACAGCAGCAGTAGTTTTAAATCTGTCCTTTTTAAACAACTTTACCATAACACGATCTTCTCTCTTGGTCGTTTTCCTTGTCCTACCTGTAGACTTTCTTGCTTCATACGAATCACAATCATCGTAGACCTTAAGAATACCGTGAACAACACTTTTTGACTTGTTAACAATCTTTGCAATAGACCCAATACTTAAATTATCCTTCTTTCGAAGCTTAATAATCTGCTGACGAATTGGTAACGGAGTAAGTAGCATTATATTAACAAAGTACACTGCAAATATTCTTACTAATGTTTAGTAAACGAACCGTCATGTAAACAAATTGAAAAAATTAGAGTTTGCCGGTTAAATATACTAAAACACGGAGTAAAAGCAAGCATTCTGATCATTTTGGCCGCCATGGGTTTTGCAGTAAATCACTAAATCATCCATAACTTTTGTATCATCCCCTCAAATTACACCAAAATCTCAGACAATAACAATTAATATCGTATTTATTGTCTGTGAAAATTATAGAATATAAAACAACTTTGATAAAAAACTTATACCTACTTTTCTGATGAAAACAATGCCGTTCTGAAATATTTTGGCCGCAACTATATATATATATATATATATATATATATATATATATATATATATATATATATATGTATGTATGTATTTATATATATATATATATATATATATATATATAGATAGATAGATAGATAGATAGATATGACATAACGATATATAATTTTGTATAATTTTTATATATCAACAATATATTTGTTCAAATAAGGGTATTCAATACAAAATACGTAGAAATAAGTAGTTTTCTGTAATAAATTTATTTCGGTATGGTGTACCCTTATTTGAATAAGGGTACACAATACCGAATGGGCGCGAGGCAGAGTGGTTAGAACGTTCGCTTTCTAAGACCCGGGTTCGAATCTTCCCATGGTCGATTTCTCAGGAAGGCGATAAAATCAGATCCCACTTTGTGACACCTTTGGAAAACTGAAAACCATACCACGGTTTGGCCCAAGCCTTGTGAGTGAAATTGGTTAGATGGAATTCTTGTGGGCTGTTGATAGCTGTGCTAACACGAAGCTGCAAGTCATCGTAGCCGAAGGGTTGTGCGTTCAAATTGTTGATCACACTAGAAATTTCCCCGAAGCTGTACCGAAGGTCTGCTCAGCATAGTGGGCTCTGTGGGTGTTGAGCAAATACAAATGTGCCTGAGCGAGCGTTTCAATAGGGATTGGATAGTGTACGGGTATCCTCGAATACGAGTGGCCAGCTATTATATATATATATATATATATATATATATATATATATATATATATATATATATATTGAACAATTTATATTTAATTAATTACTAGAAACAAACAAAATAAAGGTTCTTAACAAAAAAGTATAAATGAACAATTGCTGGCCAAATGTACCCAATATATATATAAATAAAATGGTAATGAAACACTGCCTCCATGTACAATAACAAAGCTAAAATTCGCACTAAATTGTTTGAGAGAACTCTGATTTTCATGCTCGTCGCTATCGTCAGGCACAAACTGAAAACTTAATTTTCAATTCTGTGACGAACAAATGTATATCTATCATTCGCATATATATGTGAGTTTTTTCGTATATATATATATACATACATATATATATATGTGTGTGTGTGTGTGTGTGTGTGTGTGTGTGTGTGTGTGTGTGTGTGTGTGTGTGTGTGTGTAGTGCAGAGGCGCAAACGTACGCTGAAATAAATGCACACATTGGGCGAAACACAACTATGAATACAAACGAGCGATTATATTTATCAGCTTATGTAACTGAACATTTTACGCATGCGCAAACAGTATGCAGACAAAATAGTTTCACGACGCTTATCACAAATAGATTAGGTCAAGCTGGTCGATTACACGATAAAACGGTTGTCGGCAGATGAAAGACGATTAAGCGAAACCTTATTGTTGATGATGATGATGATCATCATCATCATCATCCTGATCATGATCATTACATTGTTGTTATATTGGAACGTATCTTAAACACTAGATCAAAATGTTTTTGTTTTTTAGTTTGTTTTTGTTTTGTTTTTTGTTTTTGTTTTTCCTTTGCAGCTCCATCTGCATCAGCACTCAACCATTTTCTTCCTGCTATATTCTCGGTTTTAGCAATTCTCGTCACCATTCTTCTGGTTACTTCCCAAATTATTTCCGTACAATTCAGTCATGATAATTTGGACACAAATACTGCTTAATATTTTTTTAAATCTCGCGGGAAACAACGAGAAGGCACGATAATAATCCAATAATATAGAATATTGTACAAATTCGACACCGAAAGAGTTCAAAAGTTCTTGAAAGTACAAACAACAACATGAAAGGACGAGGGTTACATTCCCGTTTATCGTTTAAAAAGTGGTTACCGGTCCACCGACTCCGTGACATTTCTCACCCCTGGCTTCTCTCATTATGACCCTACTGGGGACAAAGTCAACACTAGAATTGCCATTATCTCTGCAACTGCTTCTCAACCTCCTTCCAGCCTATCACCTAGGCAAGTTTACAATTTTCATGAGACATTCGGTCATCGTCTGGTTCTCTTGGAAGAGTAACTTATTGAAAAGCGAAGCGTTTGAGGGCCGAAAACATAATTTAGTTTTTGGATGGTAGGTTTATCAACAATGGTCGCTTGAATGAACAGCTTTGAATATGAGGACGTTAAAATGTCTGCCAGTGGTCAGCTGGACGTCGGTCAGATATTTTGTCCATGACAAAGGAATAAAAATGTGCTGATTCAAAGCAGAAAAACTTCTGGGTCAGTTGATGATAGTTTTCCCTATTGGCCAGTGTATGACATTCGACATTAACAAATAGTCACAGATTCCATACACACATACGCACACATATAACACACGGCAAGTATACGCACAGATGAGAGCAGGAGTAGCAATACTCACGCATTCATTACA
>CAHIKZ030001827.1:92500-135000 GCA_903632075.3 Acanthosepion pharaonis | reverse complement strand
TCATGATACTGCGTGTGAACTTGTATACGCGTTATCGAACCTCTCACAGTCCGACAGAGGGAGCTGTGGAGAAAGAGAGTGGAGAGGAGGAATGAAGGGGGAAAGAGAGGGGAAGAGAGAAAGACAGGGGGATATAGAGAGAAAGAGAGGGGTGGAGACAGAGAAAGAGTGGAGAAACCTTTCATTTCAGGCTTCTATCGTCAAAAGACTTAGGAACACAATGGCGGTCGAATAATCAGAAACACATTTCCCTGCTAAATCAATAGGCACGTATGTATGAGACTGTGTTTTTTGCTAGTAGCATAAAACCCCTTCATTCAGAAAAAACATTCCACCAGTTTGATAAGGTCATCAAAACTAAAGTTAAGTAAAATTATAAAAAACAACTTATAATAATATAAACAGCGGGAAAACTGGCCTAACTTTGTACGTAGTGAAAATGAACAGACATTTTTAGGCAATTCAAATTTTATCAATTCAAATTTAATCAAACGATAAAAACAATTTTTTCTAAGAATTCTTTTGAAACTAATGTTGACGGCATATCACGTTAAAAATTTCTTCTCGAACGATCACTGAAGTTAAGCAATATTGAACCAGGTCAGTACCTAGAAGGGTGACCGCTTGGGAATACCAGGTTCTTTAAGAATGTATGAATGGTTTAATAGCTCAGAGTTGGAAATCTTAGAACCGAGTTTCAATTCTGATCGGGCTCGTTATTTTCATTTATGTGAAAATACCCTTAGGAAATGTATGAATCTGTTTATCCTCCTATGGATTAATTAGTAGGACTTTTATCAGTAAATTATCATTATCTCCATAAATTTCTTACAGCCGGAAAATATTTTTTGGCTTTAAATAACCTGCAAATGGTTGATAAGCCGTAAAAAAAAACAAATCAACCAATCAAATTATTTGAATATCAATTTGCTTTTAAGATGAATGGAAAGATAGAATACCTTTTAGGTTGGGAAAATAATAAATAACTTTAATCCATTATTTCATTGTCTACTAATTGTTCTTTCATTTTTGTTAATCTCAGAACGATCTATAATTCTTTGTTGCTGTAAATTTATGCGAGTCTAAGGACAGAATTTCCCATCTTTCTTTTTAAAGATTATTTTTTAAATAATGAATGATACAATTTTCTAATAAGCACTCTTTTCAACTGGTCATTTTTTTAATTTTATTTCTATTGTTTTTCCCCAGATTCTATGACCATTCAAACAACACACTGGATATGAAATAATCGAGATGTTTATTAGTGATTAAAAAAATTCCTAACCATTTACTTTTTCCTTTGCCCCTCTTGCCTTCAATATATCCTGTGAGTATCAAATTTTCCAAGCACTCTTTCCTCATCATCTTTCCCAGAATTTTCAACTGTCTTTTTCTGATTCTAAGTGGTGTTTTTCTTTCTATTTTCCTTAAACTTCCTCGTTTCTCACATGCTTCGTCCATGGTATTCTCAGCATACTTTTTTAGAATCAAATTTCTGTTACCTCAAGTCTATTCTTCATCTGTTAGGAAATTGTTTAGCATTCACAAACACATACAATGAGCATATAATAGTACAGCACTCGTTGATTGTATCTAAGGACATTTTCCTGTTTCTTAATACCATGTTTAACTTTTGAAAGTCATCTTTCGCTATTCTAATTAGCCATTGGATTTCAGCTGTACATTTTTTATCATTTCACCCCAGTCAAGGCTACTAGTATGCAGGGGTTTACAGCAAGTGAAAGTGAGAGAAAATGAGGGAGGATTGAGGAAAGGGCCAAACATGAGCGGCATTCAAGAAGACAGAAGATAACGATTGGTGTTGCATTTAAACTTGAAGATTGTATTTATCAGGGGAAGCGAGTAAACGGAAGGGAGTTCCACAGGATGGAAGTGCGAAAAAAGAAACTGTTGGAATAGAATTGGCGGCTGCATTCAACAGTAAGAGTGGTGAGACCTAAATGACATTCTAGTGGCACGCTTAAATTCGCGCAGTCGAGGCACCAGGGAAAAAAGCTAGTCACAGTATTTGCCATGAAAATATTTGTAGAAAATACAGAAGGAGGCCACACCACGTTGGTGAGAAAGTGACTCAATTCGAGATGCCAAGTCAGGATAGATTACATTACAGGTCATTCTTTAGATTTTGTCAATAGCCTCGAGATGAATAGCAGGAACACCAGACCAGATATGGCAGCAGTATGCACGGGTGAATGGTGTAAATGTGCAAGATGAACTCTGTCGAGAAAATTTAAGTGTAAATGATAAGCACACGTAGTCAGCGGGGATAGTCCATAACATTGTCCAAAGTTTAGCAATCCAACTAACCCATCACAAACACACACACACACACACACACACACACACACACACACACACACACACACACACACACGCACATACAGGTATTGTAATGATAATGATTATATTAGCAGTTTCCTTATAAAAAGTTGTTGTTTTCAATCTGGTTAGAATGACTCCAAAAACAGACCTCACCCCCAACTTTATAGACAAATCATACAGATGACCAATCAGATAGACCACATCTCGGTCTCATCCGCCTTATTCTTGTTTTTTTATTGACTTGAAATCAGAACGCTGTGATCACTTGTCTATACCGCTTTTGTCTTAGCAGCATTTTTACTTTGTGAACTATTTGCCTTATTACTGTTGCTTTGATTACTTTTGTTTGTATATATATATATATATATATATATATATATATATATATATATATATATATATATATATATATACAGTTGCGGCCAAAATGTTCAGAACGGCATTGTTTTCGTCAGAAAAGTAGGTATAATTTTTTTTAGGGTTTTGCAGTAAATCACTAAATCATCCATAACTTTTGTATTATCCTCTCAAATTACACCAAAATTTCAGACAATAACAATGAATATCGTCTTTATTGTCTGTGAAAATTATAGAATATAAAACAACTTTGATAAAAACTTATATCTACTTTTCTGACGAAAACAATACCGTTCTGAACATTTTGGCCGCAACTGTATATATATATATATATATATATATATATATATATATTGTTTGCTTCGTATTATTTTTGCCCTGTTCTTTTCTTTCCTTTCTTATTGTTTATTGGAAACTTTGTCAATTTTGTTTGTTGGCTATTTCTGACAATTACATTTAAGCATGGACTCAACATATGTTTCAGAAAATGAAGATTAATTTTTATTAAACACTATTTTTGTAATTAGACTTTTATTAAACACTTGTAATTAAACTGTCTCACAAATAGTGTTTAACATTTTTGTTGCCAATTTCGAATAAAAATGTATAAATCCAGATTCTAGTAACCTATTTTAGTGAATTTCTTCGGCAATTTTTTTAAGCATTTCACCCCAAGCAAGACGGGATGCCACTACTAAACAGGGTGTTACAGAGTGGGAGCGAGAGTAAAGAGGTGTGATGGTGGAAAGAAGAAAGAGACGAGTAGGGGATAGTTCAGGGCATCTGGAGATGTCGATTGACATTTACATATGAATAGTTGGAGATTATAGCTAACAGGGAAACAAGTAATAGGAAGGGAATTCCACAGACGAGAGGTGCGAGACATGAAGCTATTGGAGTAGAAGAGACGGACACATTTAACTGTTTCAACAGTGCAAAGGGTGGGAGCGTGATGCCAGCCTAGTAGCACGCTTAAATTCATGCAGTCTGGGAAGTAGCGATAATAGGTCGTCGGAGAAGTTACCGTGAAAGTATTTGTAAAAAAGATAGGGGGTGACGGCATGTCTGTGAGATAGGGACTGCAGACGAGATACCAGATCATGACCACCCACATTGCTTATCTGTCTCTGGATCTTGTCGAGGGCCTTAAGGCGAACAGCGGGGGCACCAGACCATATATGACAGCAGTATTCCATACAAGGGCGAATGGTTGATTTGTAGATATGAAGGATGGACTTAATTTGGCGCGACACAAGGAACCAACTTTCCTTGCAGTGGATGAAGCTATTGATTCAATGTAATTGTTCCATCTCAGGTCAGCGGACAGTGTGAGACCAAGCAGTTCTAAAGAGGTTCTCTCGTGGAGTTGAGCATCAGACATTCTAATGGGCGACAGGGATAGTTCCCTGTAGTGGGTAATGGAGAGCAGTTTTGTTTTAGAGGCATTAAAGTTAACCAGCCAATTCCTTTCCAAGTCTACAACCAACACGATGTCCTTTTCGAGACTAACGGCCTGGTTAGTTTTGTCAGTGATAACAGATTTGCCATTGAGGCAGGAGTAAATAGTAGTGTCGTCTGCATAGATGCCTACTTGGGAACTGATGACATCGGGGAGGTCGTTAATGAAGATAAGGAACTGAGCAGGGCCTAGGATAGAGACCTGAGGAACACCTGCGTTCGTGGGAAAAGGAGCTGGAGGAGAATCTGTTAAGGACGACCTTCATTACACGGTTTGACAGGAATGATCGTATTAAGTCGAATAATCGACCTGAAATTCCTTATCTTACGAAGGTGGCCGGCATGCCAGACCTTATCAAACACTTTAGAGACGGCCAAAGCGAAAACCATATTGGTTATCAGAGAGCAGATCATGGGATATCAGGTGATTAACCACTTCGGCGTTGATTAAAGCCTCAAAGACTGTGCCGAAGAGTGGTAGGAGTCTGATGGGACGGTAGATGGGTCAGAAGGGTCTCCAGAGTTATTAAAGACAGGTGCAATAGATGAGGACTTCCAATCGGCTGAAATAGAAATGCCCGGGAAATTTTTTTTTTTTCAAAATGTATTAGTTACTCGTAGTTATATGTTTACTAAAATGTCATTGTTCACTTGTTTGTTTACGGAATTTTGATAAATTTGTGAATAATAAAATGTTTTCACAGTTATTTCTTTATAATATGGTAAATAAAGTAGTTGGTTCACATGTTTTATGTACTTGTTAATATAAAATTATTCTTGTAAATACCCAATCTAATAAAATAAATAGTGTTTAATTCTCTACAAAAAGCTCCTAAGCCGGCCATGTATAGACATGAATATAATAGGAGAACCAGCAATACAGAGAGCAAAAAACAACAATAACAAAACAACAATAACAAAACATTGTCTGTTAAAATAGTTGCTAAGTCATTAGGCTTATAAGTCCAAAAATACACCAAGGACACATGGCCCAGTAGATAAATGGTTGACTGATCTAAAAACTTGACTTGACCCAAAGAGTTGTGAGTGCAACATAGGCGACAACATAGGGGTTAATAACTTGAAGAGGAATTAACTGAAACAGAGATATACATAGGCATGGCACGTGGAATTAGAATAATCTAGCCCGGAGACTAAATAAAGACATCGGTTCAAAATTCAACGGTATATCACAGGAAGAAGGCAGGAAGGTACAATGAAATATCGTGAATATGGTAATAAAGATGAGGACAATACTCCGAACACTGTAAACAGATTTCATATGTTTGGATTTTATTAAAATTCGAAAAATAACTTTTTAAAACAATAAAAATTGCTGATGGACTCAAAATTGTATACAGTGATAGCGATGTCATGGGAATTATACAGAACTGTTAAACTTTGCCACCATTTACAACTGATTTTTTTTTATCTCCCAAATCTGTGTTTGTAGTGAACGCATATCATGCAGCGGATATATGAACTGGTTTCTTTTTTAAAAAAAAAAATGTGTGATTGAGATTAGATTTAAAATTTTGTTCACACGTTATCATCTGCATAAGAATAGAAAGTACATTGCCGCTAAAGACACGTAGCATTTAAATTTGCGAACCCAAAGAATTGTGAGGTCAGTACCTGGCGACGGCGAAGGAAACGACAACTGGGAGAGTTGAGTTACTAAGATGAATTCACTGAAACTAAAACTAAAACTGCCCATCTTACCAAAATTTTACGCTTCCAACAAAAATTGGTTTCATAAAATGTTTCATTAAAACAGGATTGATTGTAAAATTCCACTACTACTGAGTAAAACATCGTAGAAACGTAAAACAACGATTTAAGCAGTAAATCATAAAATAGAGGAACAATCGATCAATTATTCAGTAACTATTCTTTCTTTGATTGCAACAAGTTTCCAGTCCAAAAATCATCAGATAAAACATAAAACATTTCTTTGTTAACCATACTATTATTTCTTATTGAAAAAAAAAAAATAAAAAATATCACAGTAATTACATAACTTCTAAGTGTTTAGCACTTATAGTCAAACATTTTGTCTTCCAAACTAGCCAAAGAGCATGTCTCTAAGTCGGTGTAGTAAGAACTGTCTAAAAACAGGTAGATGGGGTGAAACTGCATAAGTCGGCAGGGATTAAAAAGCCCGACGTGGGAACATTCTAGACAAAGCAAACAGTTGACAAGGCTCAAGACACTAGTATACGATTGATGTCTGCCGGTCGCCTGATCAAAGGAAAGGCGACCGGGTAAGAGAGACTGGCTGGTGCAGCAGGTGGCCAGGAAGGTAGACTGTTGACTACCATTATAGGGGATACGATTGCACCCGACCCTGACACCTGAAACAGTACATGCCTGGACACCTCCGAATTTTTATCTTTCTGCATGCATAGAAACAGACATATATACCTGTGTGCGTGCATAGTGATGTATATAAAGATAGGTGACTTCATTTAAATGAAGCCGATATATATATGTGTGTGTGTGTGTCTGTTTGTGTTCGTCCGCGCGCGCACACACACAAAAAAGAATGTATAACCACTCCCAGATAAATATATAGATAGAAATATATCATACTAATCATTAGACAAGACATTCGTGCTGCGTAATATTAAAAAATCGGTAATTCCAAAAGACAGGCTTTTTTTTTATTAATTATTTCACCCCAAGCAAGGCAGTAAAAGCCACTAAGATCCTAGGGTTACTGAGAGTGAAAGAAAAAACATGACATTAAAAGAAGACATTAAAGAGGCAGAAGAAGACGATAGACATTGCATTTAAATTTTTGATTATCGTAATTGACAGGAAAGCAACAAGCCAGAAAAGAGTTCTACAAGCGAAATGGGCGGGAGAAGTAACTGTTACGGTTGCATGAAGCAATATTAACAGTGAAATTATGAGACCTAGCTGCCAATCTAGTACTGCACTTAAATTCGTGAAGTCGAGACACAGAGAGCACAAGTTCATCAGAACAATTGCCGTGAAAAATATTTATAGAAAAGGTGGTAGGAAAGTGATTAAAGCCGAGACTCCAGATTAGGACCGAGATCCCAAGAAGGCTCAGTGAGTTATTCTCCAGGAGATTAGTACCCGGATTGATATATCATTTCAACACTCTTTCCTTTGTTTCCATAACAATTCCCGTTACTTAATAATTTGCTTAGTTTTAGGGAGATATCATTTGTTCTTAAAATGTGCCTTTTGATTAAGGTACTTCCTTGATTTTGACATCTCCAATTTGTAATTCTTATTTTGTGGTGTCCCTTTTGCAGACGACCATGCATTCTGTATTTTTACAACTGGTGGTTAATCCTTTCTTACTTTGTGTGCTATCAACACGGTGTCATTTGCATATCTTATGTTGTTAAGATTGTCTCATCCAATAATAAATACTTGTAATTCTTTTAAGATCGCATCTCTGAAAAAGCTAACTAAATTCTATGTATTACTCAGTTCATTTACTTATATGTGCGTATGCTGACGGTTTGTTCCGCATAAAGGAACTGGATGATTCTAATATTTCTCCCGAATATATCATATTTTCCTAACATTGCCTAACCTCCGAGTCTGTCAAGCTTTAGATTCCATCAGCATGGCTGATGCTAACCTCCAGGAAGAACCAAAATATATTACGTTCTCTTTCTTTTCGTTTGTTTGGTTTCAATCCATTTTATTTATAACCAAAACTGGTTAGCCTTTTTTTTATAAATATTTTATTATTTAGCCATTGTTTTTTCATTGGTAATTGAAATCCAAAAGAAGTTTAAATGGTCCTGATGGTATCTAGAGTCTTTTTTTATTAAGCTTTTTTTTAAATAAAACATAGTCTCATTGTTTTACTTGAAGACAAAATTTGTTATAGAATTATGAATTTAAATACTATAAGTTCTTTTAGTATATTATAAAGTTTCTTTTTCTTTGCAGTTCTCTGCAGTTTCTTTTGGAAGCTTGTGGAAATCTTTTGGAAATTTCTTTTAAAGTTTTTCATTTTTTAATGCACTGTCAATCGCTATCTAATGTCCTTTCTGATTACTCTTCTTTGTTCTCGGTCCTTAGTAATGTGTGGCACCATGCATCCAAGCAGAGAAAGAAAGGCAAAAATGAAAGGAAAGAAAAGAAGAAAGGAAGGAAGAAGTAATGCGAGACGGATCATAGGCGAACACACACACACGGCTTAAAAGGCAATAAAAAAAAAAGGGTTATTTTGGATAAGTGGCAAATGCCGAAAGGAGGTCATTACAATGACAATGAGATTGAGGGGTAGGGAAGTGTTATCTAAACTATTGGTACGAGAAGGCATCTTACTATCAAAACACAGGCCACCGGCCAAGAGAAAATTCCAGCGAAAATGTTATTTTGATAAAGTGACGACAAGAAACAGGCGACAAAAAAAAGACTGTTGGACAGATATGAAAATTAAAGGCCACCGGCGAGCAATCATGTGACCGATTTTCCCTACTGGCCGCGCGAATGCAATTGTGTTATCAAGAAATGTTCGCCAAAGAAAAATCCACTTGAAAACGTTAGATTTTGATAATTGACAAAACACAGGTGTAAAACAGGAGCCTTAGCTGGGTATGGAAAATTAAAATCCCACACAAGTAGTCTCACTGACCGAAGCTTTTTTTCGACAAAACAGACTTTTGCCCTGCGATAATAAAATTTTTTTATCAGACACATGAACCGAAGGAAAATGAATGGAATAAGAAATGTTTTTTTTTTTGCCTCGGAGACGTCAGACTGGCTGAAAACTTGGAGAAATTTTTTTTTTAGACCATGTCGGAAAATCCAGCCGTCTGATGCATTACCGATAAACTGCTTGACAAACGCCACGTGTTGAACAAAGAGTTGTCATATTATCCGTTCATGATAACGGCGATTTAAAAGGAAGAAAAAAAGAAAGAGGAGAGATCATTAATTTTTTTTTAGTTAAACAAGGTATTTTTTTTTCCAAAACAAAGCCGCGGGTTGTTCACGCCCGACTAAGACGTCATTGGCCAAGTGGTGATCACATGACGCACGAAGGAGGAGGAAAGATACCCGACCAAGACCTCATTGGCCGAGAGGTGATCACG
The DNA here is from genome assembly GCA_903632075.3 of Acanthosepion pharaonis. Lineage (NCBI taxonomy): Eukaryota > Metazoa > Mollusca > Cephalopoda > Sepiida > Sepiidae > Acanthosepion > Acanthosepion pharaonis. The sequence goes on along the minus strand of CAHIKZ030001827.1, from coordinate 125,752 downwards.
TGACGCACGAAGAAGACTGTCGACGCCCCATCCAGAGTATAAGTATGAGAAGCCGCTATGAAGAAGTGGGGAGGGCAGTTCACGCCCCTCAGAAGCATGGTGAGAAAGTGGGAGGAGAAAAAAGTTACCAAAAATGGAAAAGAGTGGAAAATCCCTAACCAGAAATAAAAGAGGTGGATATGTATTTAGAATTATCGAGGAACCCCCCGACGCCAACAGACCCAAACCCGGTTTTTGACGGCGTCAATAAAAACGAAGCCCCAACAGGCAGAAATCAGTTTCCGTTCGGAGGCCCTGGCGAGCAGAAGACAGTTCGTTTCCCCCTGACGGCAGAGATGAGATGAGTTTCCAGGAATTGAAGAGTGCCGCCTCAAGATAGCTGACCAAGATTCACGCAAAATTTTTTGGACTCCTCTTCAACCAAGAACAATTATTTTGAAGAGCGACTTAGAACCAGACCACAGAAATAAGTTTTTTTTTTTTTTTTTTTCGTCCAAAGACACACCGAAACACAAATTTCTTAGAGAGCAGACAACTTGAAGCGTTAAAACTTGCCTAACGAAAGAGACGTGTCACAATCCACAGAACGGGTCGGGAGATAGATGCAGTCCTATGTATCGAACAACTAGACATAAAAAGTTTGTTACCTTTTTTTTTGATACTTTGAACTTTTGAGTTTTCATTTTTTTTTCTTTTATGCATATTTGTGTGTTATCACCCCCGTTGAACTCAACTTGCATTACGGCCCCAACCCTGTTTGATCTCGTCTGTCTAAGATCAATTCACAACGTGGGTAGGCAGACTGGAGATCAGTGCAGTTACCCTGGTAACCAGGCGTTGGAAGCAGGTTGGGAACGGCGAGGCTGATATCAAATCTAACCAGATTCCCACCCGAATCACCAAAAGGTTAGAACGTCACATTTGGGTGCCGCGACCGATACCAAGCCAGTTGGTCGTCACAGGACGAGACAACACGACTGACGCGACAGGCGGACGTCACGTTTGGAGCAGCGACACCCGAACGGAGCAGCGAGGGAGCGAACAGCTGGCGCCGCGGCGAAGACGTCACATTTGAATCTATGTTTCTAGGACGTCAGTTGAGCTGGTGTCGTGACCGGGAAAAACCCTGGAACGGCCACGTCATCTTAGCCGTGGAAGATAAGAATAGAACGTCACAGTTGGCGCTGCGACCGGGGGAAGACGTCAAAGTTTCTGTTTTCTGATTTGAAAGGACCCAGTGACACCTTTCATGACCTTATTTAAAATAGCCTTGCTTGAGTGAACGCGATTAAAAAAAAGGAATGGCGACGACGATTGGGCTTCGGTTTTAGATATCTCGAAAGTATTTGACAATGTTTTACACAACCTGAAAGTATATGGTTTCTTTGGCTGTCTCGTTGATTTGATTCAATCTTTCTTATCAAACCGCGTAATGAAAGTTATCCTGAGAGGCCACTCCTCTAGATCTTTTTTGCATTATTGTGAGCAACCCCGGGGCTCTATTTTTGCACCTACGTTGTTCCTTATTTTAACTGCCTGACACCGTATTTAAGCTGATGACATAACTATTTTCTCCTGTCTTAATAGTAATTTTGATAGATTTGATAAAATCAACTTGATAACTTGACTCGCCGTTTAAAAATCTGTTGATAAGTCAGAATTTCAGATGAAAAGTCATGGGATAAGAAAGACTTGGAAAATTTGACATTGACGGGATATCTTAAAATCTTATTAAATGAAAGGGAATCATGAATAAACCCATTTAGTTACAATTATTTAATGGATGATAGAACAAAGCGTGGAAGAGATATTAAGAACCATGTCAACCGATTTTGAAATGGTGGAAGCCAAATCAGACGTTCTCTTTCTTTGATTTCGTTAACACAAACAAACCTATCATCTACAGGCTCTCCGATCGCTATGAACGGATTTTGGATGCAACGGACAAACTCTACAGGCAAAATTTTAAAAAATCTTCAAGGGAAATAAAAAATAATTTATCGTTATCGATCATTTCAAAATTTCAGGCTTAGCGGAACGAGTTCCATTAGTTCTCAAAGAATGACCACTTGGCGGCGGTGGTCGGCCTTTGAGTTCTTAATAAAGATCGGGATGACAATTTCAAAAAGTTTTTTTTATTAGTCCCTGCGTGGGACAGTAACTGTATTCATATAAAATTTTTCTTATTTTGATTAATATATCTATATTAAGTATATATTTATTTATATTTTATATACATGTTTATAGTATTTACATTATGATCATAACTACTGGTTTTATAGTTATTTTAAAGTCAAAAATAATCCTTCCTATCTATGGACAATCTCCTTTAACGAACCGCCCATCCCCCAGGATTAGTCCTTTGATATAGGTTTGTTTATATTTACGATGTTTATTCACATCATTTTCTTGAAAGGAATTGCAATAAATTTTCCCCCTTGTTTTCCAACCATGTTTCAAAATAGACTCAAACCCGAATAGAAATTTTGTGGATAAATTGTCAAATTATGGACAAGACAAAATATCAGGGTGTCCCTTTGAAACTGACATCATTTAAAATGTGAATATTTGCGTAACTACAGTGTCCCACGCAAACGAAATTTTAATAGGCTTCATTTGAGCAATAACATATTTATTTATATAAATTTGTACAAGATAAATAAAGGGAATGCAAAATTTAATTTCTGATTTCCTCTAGCAAAAATATTGCTCAATACTGTTTTACGAGAGACAAGTTTTTTAGTCATTTGCCTGATCAAATCAGGTGAACGTTGTGGCTATTTCAACAGCACATTGTTTTATCATTTGTACGAAATCCATCTTCCTGGTAGATTATCATTGATATAAAAACACAGTCAATATTTTTTTTTAAAACATTTTATTAAAAAATTGATTTCATTTTTTGAGAAATTAGAATTTTTGTTGTTAGGCTACAAAATGATGTCAATTTAGGGGACACCCTGTATATAGAGGTCAAATTCAGCAGAAAAAATATTTTGAACAAATGTTTATAAATTGGACATTAAGATATTATATCAAGATAATATACACGTGATTTTATTGTCATTCATAGCTAATAATTTGAGAATCAAGTCTTCAATTAACCCAAGCTAGGTGTCTTGATCCAATGAAAAGAAAAGATTCAATACCTAAGCCTATCTGTGTCGCATACGATTCGTGTAGTCTGATGGGAAGTTACTAATAGGGTCGTTATGCCCGAATCACATCGCAATATGACCCCTGCCGCACACACACACAGATAGATAGATAGATAGATAGATATCATTTTAAAGAATAATACGAGGGTCGGCTGAAAAGTTCATAAGCTGACCAAGATACTCTCATGGAATGTAACCAAATGAGGTTTATTTTTCAACATAGACTCCTTTGCGCCATGAAAATTCTTCCATCGGTGTTCAGAGTGAAGACACGTTGACAAAGAAGCTTTCATCCTGTAGATTACACAGGTATAGCATCCCTCCTTGACTACGAATGATTTCACAACAAGCCATATTCTTTTAGAATTTAATGAAATCATTAGTTCTTCAAATTTACTATTTTTAAATTCCCTATATCTGCTCAAATTCATGTATTTAAAAAATCACATCGATGTATGACCCCTGCCACACAATTTTTTAATTAGATAGATAGATAGATAGATAGATAGATAGATAGATATCATTTTAAAGAATAATGCTGTATAAAAATTTATACAGCAATTTCTCAAGAATGAATAGTTTTATTTTTAGGCCGACATTTTTATTCCTTCAAAGGTTGGACACTTCTTATTTGAAATAAAGGAGCCACCTTTATTTATTAATATATTGATAATCATACCATTTAATTTTGGTATCCGTCTGTCTAAGTATTGACTAAAATTTGCAATATATATCCTTTTCAGTGAGTAAGGATCTGAAATTAAGCGTTTTTGAACTTATATAGGCTTTAATTTTCACGTATTTAAATTCATTTCTGATCATGAAGGAATTAAACTGAAGAATGATAACTATGAGCAAAACTTTTTTGAATAGATCAAGTCCCAGACATTTTAAAAGATTTGAGTTTATAAATATGTACGACAATTTCTTTAGGAATTTACTGTTGGACGTTCATCAGAACATTTTGTATATGTTAAAAGGGACGAAGATAATGGAATGACTACCATCAAGTGCCGATCTGAATCTATGGCCAATTATGAAGATAAAATTATATAAAAACGACAAATGAACAGGCCAGAAACTGAACCTGCTGAAGTAGAAAATTTAACAAAATCAATGGATTACCGACTGTTATTGAGAAGGAAAGTCATTATATTATGATGTAAATGTTTCAAAGACTTATATATATATTTATTTGTTTTTTTATAGTCTTGATCAATTGTTGATGATTTTATTAGCTTGTTATTGAAGTAAAAATGATGCTCTGGCTTTGCATAAATTCAGACTTCAGTTTTTATAATAAATCCAATAACTTTAATAAAACCTGCTGTAACTACCTAAAAATTTCAGTCAAGCTTTGTTTTGATGTGTAAATTAATAGTTAAAATTTGACAAAAATTGTTCAAAGCAAATACGAGTTATGGAGGTTTATAATAAACATGATAGATAAGAAAATGCCTACAATGGAAGATATGCCAACGTTATAACTATTTCAGAAAAATGGTAATTTAAATAAATATATATTAATGTTAAAAGGGAAAATTTTAGTGAAAAGAGACATCATTTAAATATCAATATCTCTATGACCCAGAAATAACTCCTTCTATGTGCCGTGTTGCTCATGGCTCTCCACAACCCTTTTGTATCTCATACACAGAAAAAAATCTCAAATGTAATATGATCAATAATTTTCTAAGAAAACGATTCTTTACTTATAAATCAATCAAAAACGTAATAAAAATTTATACAGAGCAACCTCGATTCTCGAACGTCTCACATTTCGAACAAATCGATTTTCGAACAGAAATTTGAGATGAAAATGCCTCAGTTATCGAACAAAATTTCAATTCTCGAACAACATTGCCAAACCGAGCTGAACCGAGTTAACCCGTTCGGAATCATTTCTGAGTCAACCGCAGTGTTGTATGTATTCGTGTGTTGTGCTGTGCTTTTCTTTTCCAATTTTATTGTACTGTACCTTTTTTTTTACTCTTCATTAGTCCTTAGTCATGGATCCAAAGAAAGCTAGCAGTGATACTGGTAAAAGAAAAAGAAAAGTTAAGAGAAAAACAATTGTCTTTGCCTACTCAGTTTCTTATGGCAAAATCAATGATCTGTATTATTCTTATAAATAAAGAGACGACCATGTCTTTCCTTCTCTTTACCAAACAATAACATCACTTTTCTTCCCCTTCCACACCACTTTCCACTTACGCCATCAACTCTCCTACTTACTGATATGGTAAAATCAAAGTGTTCATCTATATTTTATCTGTTTAGTATTGGGTTTATTTATTTTTTCTTAGATTTAATGATTTTCATTAGTTTTGAGTATAAACCTGTGCACAAAGTACTGTTGTAAAAGTTTAAATAAGCAATCATCTTGGGACCAGGAACGGATTAATCCATTTTACAGTGATTCCTATTGGAAAAATAGATTCGGTTAACAAACATTTCGGGTTACGAACAGCCTTCAGGAACGATTTAAATTCGTGAACCGAGGTTCCACTGTATCGTAAATTAGGAAAACTGAATAAAAAATAATAATGATAATAATACTTCTCTTAAAATGTTCTGTGCCGTAGCGCGGAGTTAACAAATTAATGAACTATTCATTGCCAACAACCGTGTTTGACAGTCCCTGTAAGATTGTCCGAGAAGTTACGAATTCCTTCATGCCGAATCACTATTTTGAGCGTCCTTTGCTTTTAAGTGCATATACGGTACTTTTGAAAGTTTCTGTTCACTTGTTGCCCTCGCAGATATGCATTTGTAAAGTGAGATGCTTCTCAAAAGGATACACTTCATTTAAGAGCGCGACCTCAAGACATATCTGAACTTAACATCTGAACACGAGAAATCGATACGTCGAGCGAACTATGCAGAAACAAAAGCAATATTTATACTTCCCAATTTACTTTTGTATACTCCGGATCCCCCCACTTACGCACACAAATATACACACTCTCTCATTCTGTAACTTCCTCTCTATCTCATTCGCCCCTCTCTCTTTCTCACGCATCTCTATCTATAAAAGGCAGGATGTGTGTGTGTGTGTGTAACGAATGCACGGCCGCAATGTTAGACGGATTTGCACCAAAATTTACATGCACATGCTCCAAGTTAGCGGAAAAGCCAAGACTGACCTTGCATTTCCCATCTCACATCGATAGTGGAAATAATCGATTTTTCATGCTTCTACGGCAGTTTTCATGTAGTTTGCGGCCATTTTGTGCTGGCCAGAGTGAGAGCCTATAGCTGGCTGCCACGAATAGGCAGGAAGATTCTATTGGCCAGCGTGAGAGCCAACAACTGACTGACACGAATGTTAACTAGCATGCTAGCATGCAAAAAAATCGATAACTGCATTCGTCACAAGTGGGAAAAATTTAAATCTGCGTGGGACTTTACTCCAATCGGCTCATTCGCTTGCTTAAACTCAACGTTGATTCTGATTCCGCAGAACAGGTTTGGGTGTGAAAAAGTATTTGTTGTTAACATTCTTTTTTCATTCGGTTTTTCCAGTTACGAATCCTTTTTTAAAGCTGATCGTTTTGTGTTCATTTTATTTAGTTCTTTTTTCGTAACAGATTTAATGTTTAGTATAGAGCTTAGAAAAAATTCACAGTGTGAGATAGGCAAGAAGCAAGGCATGTAGCAACATCAGCACGGCAAAGGGCACTCCTTTAAATGCAAGGAAGGGCAAAAATATTTTAAGTCAAGTGATAGTGATTGCTGTATGAGTCGTACGTATTTTTGAATCAAGCACGGGCAACGCCGGGCCATGCTACTAGTATATTATATAAGAAAGAGTTTAAAATGTCAGAAATAAAAAGAGAAGTAATTTGTTTGTTAATAATAAACGTACACAGTCTCTGGTCAATTACGATTGAATGGTGAGTTCAATCCTCACTTAGTGACCGATACTTTCGACTTTTTTCCGCATCTAAGTTACGCTTATAAAGTTACAATAACCACTCACTGAACACATTAGTAGGTATACACCTCTCGCCCTTTTTGCTTTTAGAATCGCCTCAATTCTTCTTGGCATGGTTTCGATGATGTTCTGCAAGCACTCTCTCGAAATATGTGCCCAGGCTGATATGGTATGCAACAAACCTCCAAAATCGCTTGGCTGGATATCCAAAATCTGAATTTCACTTTCCATTACACCCCAAATGTGATTTATAGGATTGAAATTCGGGGATTATAGACACCACTTTAACATACAAAAGCTCACTGCTGTGTTCCGTGAACCAATCTGCCACTCTATTCGATTTGTGACACGCTGCGTTGTCCTGCTTGAAGAGGCCACCACAAGATTGAAGCAACATTGTCATAAACTGAGGCACGTGGTCATTCACAATACCTAGGAAAGCAGCGGTGTTTAAGAGATATTTTATTGGAACCAAGGTTCCTAATGTATGCCAAGGAAATATTACCCATAGCATTACACTGCCACTAACTACCTGAATCATTGGTACAAAGGTTGGATCCATACTTTCGTGACGTTTATGCCAAATTATGCCGCGATTACAGTCACTTAAATTACCCATCATTCCCATTCTGATACATAAATAAAATTCAACAGGTCACCGTGACTTGTTTAAATGTCGATATACATTAAATTACTGCCATATCATTGGTTTATTAGAATCTGTTGCTCCAATTCCTCTCCGCTGAAGAAAAATACATTGAAAATACTTTTGAAAGTCCTCTAATACAGAAATTATTTTCTGTATAATGCTAAACGCAAAGCCTACAAAATCCAACACTAAACAGAATAGAACCAACAATAAACCAGAGGTGTGAATAAAAGGAAATAACACAAAATAATAAATTACCCATTGATATAATCAGCGAAATATGTAGAAATTTAAAAAAAAAAATGTTTATACAAACATCACAGCACAAGTAGTTTACATATAACCACATCCAACCACAATGTTGACCTAAAAACGATATCAGATTGTTTAAAAGAGAAAATAATTTATTAAGAAGAAGAATAATACTCATATTTTCTGATTTTGTTGCATCTTTAATGCTAGAATAAAAACAAAAACATCCATTATTGTTAAAGCGTTAATAACACAACACAGCATATGAATTGAAAATAGAGAAAATAAAACCGAGATCTTCTTGGATTGAGCTAAATTTCAAATGCATCAGACATTAGTGGCGTCAGTAGATAAAACATCGACGTACTTTCCGCGAGATAATGAACTTTTTTGCCACTTCCCTTATATTTCAAGGTCCTTTTCTCACACAAATGCATTTCTCATTCCATCATGAGGACGCCTACTATAAGGAGCAAAACGCATAGATTTACCACTTCGTACTAATATGTCCAATTGTTTGGATATTATTCCACGTCCTAGTATCACCCTTACCCGTATATGAAGTGAATAGAAAAGAGTTTAGAAAAATAGTACACATCTTTGGAGGATGTTACAAAATTTGCACTGGCCTTCATGTATTTGGTCAATGTAAAATTTGGAAAACATTAAGTGCAAAAGCTGAAGCGGGTTTGAAAGCGTTAAATATTTATTTCTTCAACCATAAGACAAGGCATATTTAATTTTTCTCTTTACCATAAAATCTAAGACATTAACACTTTACAATGAATTTTGTTTACTGGAAATTATTCTTTCTTTTCGTTTACGATCAATGCACTAAATTCAAACCGAGAGAATTGTTGTTTTTTTGTTTGTTTTTTATTTTTTGTTTGTTTGTTTGTTTCGTTTTGTTTTGCTTGTGTAAAAGATTATTTTTGATAAACGGTTCATCATACATAGTCTGACACAGTTTTACTTAAATGCATTCTGAAATTTATTAAAAGCCTATTTAAGTGATCATATTCGTAATTGTCGATTGGGCATATTTTTTAAAGTACTTTGTTATATGAAATAAGACTTTTTTTTTCTTTTTTCCATATAAGGAAAACATAATCAGAATATTGCTTATTAGTGTTGTATCATTTTGTGACTAAGAACTGATTCTACTATAAGTAAAAAATGGTTTATTTATTTTTCCTGCTACAAAATTAAAATGACGAGGTTTAATGTGGACGTTCTTTTCATGATAATAAATCAATTATTTATATTAAAAATTCGTGTTTCGTAGGGAGGGAGGCAATTTGGGGAAAAAATTCAAACTGCAGAAAGGAAACAGTTGAAGGAAGTCGATCTAAGTGCTGAAATAAAAAATAGAAAAAAAAAAAAGAAATGTTACTAAGATCGAGTACTAATGAAATGCTATATTTAACTACTTTTTTATATGTTTAAAACCCTCAGAGATCTGGAGCGGAATTAATGTAGATATAGAACCATAAATGCGTTAAATTTCTCAGATAATTCCTAGTTTGTTACTATTTTGAATCCTTGGTGTTTCGATCTATGATCTGATTGGATTTTGGTCTTAGATTTCAGACAACCCCAAAAATATTAATCTGAGCACTGGAAAAATATACCTCAGTCAGTATCTATCCAATGCGCTTTGGGATGACAGTCACCAGCATGTATTGCAGATTTTGGTAGAAAATAGCCATCCGCTGTGGTTCAGTGCGCGTGTAAATAACGAAAAGAACAACTTTGATTGTGATAGCTGTCATATCAGCGGGCATTTTTTTAAACGTCAAAGCGTTTTTTGTTTTTGTTTTTATTCTAGCATTAAAGATGCAACAAAATCAGAAAATATGAGTATTATTATTCTTATTACACTAAACAATACAAAAAATGAAAAACCGATGAAAATCAGAATAAGAAATTGTAGTATTGTAGCTGTTATTGATATGTTGACTCTGGAATGGGATTCGCAGCAGGAAATCGGTGATCGCATGCAAAATGTCGACCATTAGGACTGCCTTATGATATGTTGAGCTGCTAAATGTCATCGGGAACAGAAGAGATCCATGTGAAAGCAAAATTAGTTGAAAATTAAAGATATTCTTTTACTTCTTTCGTAAAACATTTTGGTCTGCTAACATTTGAAAACAACCCTCGTATATATATATATATATATATATATATATATATATATATATATATATATATATATATATATAACCGAATGGGTAAATAGCGGTAGGTATACGAACGAAAGCAATCTTATACAAATACATAAATACTCTATAGTGTAAGAAAAAACACTGCTCAATGTAAAATAACAGATCCATTTAATTGTTATATATATTAAGAAATATACCTATCTTACATTAATTGCATAGCGAGTGATCGTATACAAACTCGGAGTTGTGCAATTAATGTAATATATAATGTATATTTCTTCATATATACATATGTGTGTGTGTATTGTGTGTGTATTTGTGTGTGTATGTATTATGTATTATATATTAATGATAAATATATTTTTCTACAACGATATAAACAATATATAAATTATAGCTCTGTTATTATATATATATATATATATATATATATATATATATATATATAGAGAGAGAGAGAGAGAGAGAGAGAAAGAGATGTGTCACACGCGCGCATCGCGTCCTTGTAAGCGAAGTTTTGATTGTACTGGCATTGTTCAAATTGCTAACCATACCAGATTATATGCTCTCGCCCAGAAACTGTAAATAAGGGCTGCTCAACATCATGGACTATAAACAATAGCTGAGCTCCGTGGGAGTTTGATAAACACAAATGTACCTAAGTAGGCGTCTGTCGTAGCAAAGGTGTCTCGGAAAACGCGTAACCAGACATATTATGCATATATATATATATATATATATATATATATATATATATATATATATATATATATATATGTGTGTGTGTGTGTGTGTGTGTGTGTGTGTGTGCGTGCGTGCTATAGTGATTTATTATCATATGTGATTCAATAACTGAGACTTATTTACTGAAATCACTTCTTTTTTTCAAACCAGATTATTTTAATTTATATTTTTGGCCATCATTATTGTCCTAGTTTACACGGAGAATAGTAGAATTGCTTCAAAGCAATTCTTCACACTTTCATTTATTGCCGATAAAAATAGACAAATGTTTTTAGTAATTTGTCAAGGAATTCATTAACTGTACTTCAGGTGTTATGTTTCTAGAATAAACAAGAACTCTTAAAGTCAGAAGGTAGAATCATACCATTTTATCACTGTTAATGAGCTTCCACATTCTGACGACGCATTTACCGATTTCTATTTTCTATCTTTTCATAATGCATAAAATTGTATTTACAATCCTAACACATGTACATCTGAACGGAATGCAAGTATATATATATATATGTGTGTGTGTGTGTGTGTGTGTGTGTGTGTGTGTGTGTGTGTGTATTTAAGTAACAATACCTCTTTTATACAAGTTTAGCTATAAACAATTGACTTATTATAAAGGATGATTTTATTTTTTTAACTTTAACTGAATATATGGATTTTTTACGTTTGTGTCTTTAGTCATTGGAATGTTTTATTTTCCAGACACGGTCAGCTCATTGTAGCCGTGTTTATAGTTGATATCATTGAGTGTTGGCTTTTTCTTGATAATGGCTAAAAGTGCCCGGACATTCGGACAATTTCTACATTATGTCCAAAAAATTAAAAAAAAAAAAAAAGAAAAATTAAATAAAAACTTAACCATAGTATCTTGTCAGTCGTTTTTTTTTAAACAAAAAAGTGCTCAATACAAACGTAGAGCAAAAAATATAATATTATAAAATTTGGATTTCGCTACATTATGTTCGACGTTGACATGTCTAGAGAGTCAATGTATCAAGAAATTATTTTACAACCTACCTACCTCCATCCTCTAACCTTATTTTTCTTTTTTATTCTTTTAGCATAGATCTGACTTTTAATTGCTTAACCCAGACATACTCATGTTTCATTCCCAAACGAAGTTTAGAATAACTAACTTCAGTTAGTTATTCTAAACATCGCGTGAGAATGAAACTGTACTCTAAAATTTAAGTTTAATATTGAAATTAAAATTTAGGACTTTAGTCTAGTTTCAAAACAGTAATTTCTGTGTTGCGATGGAATCATATTTTAAAAAAAAATATATATATATTTATTCGTTTTCAACTTTTTTCAGGTTATTTAAAGCCAGAAAATATTTTTAGATTGTAAGAATTTTTTGTGGGGAGAGATGATAATTTTTTAGTATTACAAATACATATAAATACTCTATAGTGTAAGAAAAAACACTGCATAATGTAAAATAACAGATCCATTTAATATATATATATATATATATATATATATATATATATATATATATATATATTCATTTATAGCTGGTGGGAGAAGAGGTGGATTTATATATGTCCCACTGGTATTTGCGCGTAAGTGAATATAACGAAACCAATAAAAATTGAACTCGGCTCTCCGATTAACAATTCCGAGCTGTTATCCATTACACCACCCACACATCGAAATTTGAAGCATCTGGTATTCCCTCTTGCCGTAGTCATACCTGTTACTAAACCATACCATCATATCTATCATACCTGTTTCTACCTGAAGAGCCAGACGTAAAACCGCAATGATGGTATGGTTTATATATATATATATATATATATATATATATATATTATTATTATTATTTTATTTTGGGCAAAAATTTACATTGCTCTGCATTTTCTTTTTCTTTTCTTCAAGTATATTCAATACTTTTTTTATTTATTAAGACATGACTTGAAACGGCAGACAACTGTTGCGAATACCATGGATGGAACATGTGAACATACGGAAAGTTTTAAGTTAAATAGGAAATACCAAAACACTACTAATTACGTATCGTCCAAAATTTCATTTCGGGCGCGTAATAAATAAGGATAGAAAGGTGCTTGTTCAGCCTTTAAAGTGAGGCGATTCTGAAAGCATTAGAAGTCCTCCCAGGATTCATTATTGGCAGCCACACACTTAACTATGCAAGATATGCAGATGACACAGTGTTGTTAACAGACGCAGAACTCCTACTCAAGGTAGTGAAGAAAGGACTAAACATCAATCACAAGAAGACGGAATGCATGAGTGTTAGCAAAAGGAACAGCCTGATATGCAATTTGCAAATTGTAGATACCAAAATTAAACAATATTTTTTCAACAGACTTATTCAGCCTATACAGCGAGACGATTCTGAGAAAACTAGGAGTCCTATCAGGATTCATTATTGATGGCTACAATCTTAACAACATAAGATATGCAGATGACCATGCTGATAGCAGACATGGAAAGAAAAATACAAAAATTCCTATAGAAGGAAAAAGAAAAAGATTAAACATCAAAACTGCAAGAAGACAGAATGCATGGATGTTAGCAAAAGGATTAGACCAAAGTGCAAATTACAAATCAGAGATACCAAAAATTAAACAAGTAGAAAAAATATCTGGGACGTATTTTAACAGAAGATGAAAAGTGCAACAATGAAATCCAAAGGCACACTGGGATGGCCAAAGATGCATTCCAAAAGCTAGGCAGAGTATTGAGAAACAGAAAAACTTCATTAGAAACAAGGAAAAGAGTACAGAACTGTGATGTGATATCTGTCCACTTCTATGGCAGTGAATACTGGACAATCTCCTCACAGATGAAGAAGAGACTTGAAGTAACAGAAATGTGGTTCTACAGAGGGATGTTGAGGATACTATGGACCGAACATGTAAGCAACAACAAAGTTTTAAAAAAATGGAAGCAAAAAAAAAAAAACTTATACCTAACACCAGGAAGAGGCGGTGGAAATTTCTAGGGCACATAATAAGAAAAGAAGCCTTGGAAAATTTGATACTCACAGGACAAGAGTGACAGAGGAAAAAAACTCATAACATACTGAGTGAACTTGAGTAAATGGATGGCTGAACAAGGTTTAGGAGAAATAACAAAAAAAAAATTATTAAGAGCTAGGAAATTGTGGAGAGCAATGATCACATACGTCCTGAGGGCACACGGTATTTAAAGAAAGACCCTATAACAATGGATACATTGAAGGCAAGGAAAACGAAGGGGAAAAGGAGAGCATTGTGTAAATGGAAGGTAGTTGGGAAGAGCCATGATTGCCCATATTCTAAAAGTACATGGCACATAAAAAGAAGCCTGCTATGTATCAATCTTGTCGTTAAAATAATCATTATTTGGGTACATTAACTCTCGTGAATAGCTGTCACATTTCTATCTACTCTGTTACTGATGTCAGTAATTCTAATTTTTCTTCTTTTTTTTTTCTTTAACTGAGTTTTCATATTCATCATATTAAGTATAATTTTAGGTCTTCAAATTTATTGCCTGGTTACGTATTCCATAATCATTACAAAAATAATACTTATTAGTTAACAATACTTTCTCACCGTAAAACTCTGCCTTGTTTGTGTTGACTAAGGAGTGCACACACACTGTTCCCTGCTGTGAACGTAAAAATCATCTATGTTTGTCTGTTAGCCAAGTACCTGGGCAACGCTACATTTCAGAATTGGGTGGAGAAGAGGTAAGGAATCATTTCGATGGGGGAGGGGAGGTGTAAGCGAGGTGATGGCTTGCAAAGTCGGCCGGGTACACAACGTCTCGCGTTACGACAGGACATGAGGGCTTTACTTTACACACGGTCGACCCTGATGGCGGGAGGTACCAATGGACAGATATAAATGCTGGGACAACGACAACGAACGGGAAACAAAAACGAAACAAATAACAAAGGCGACATTAAATAAACAGACGTACAGGAAGACGAACGGACATGTGAATAGACATAAATACCAACAGACAATTAATGAGACAAACAGCAGAGAAAAATAATAGCGTTCCAAGGTTGTTTATTATTATTATTATTATTATTATCATTATTATTATTATCCGCGCATCATATGATGTTGGCTACTGGTAAGATGTTTATTTACAGGTCACTACTTATGACTTAAGAAAATAAACCGGTAATTTCTTCTTTCATCAAATGGTTGTATCCAATACTTGTCTAAATGTCCATGTTTTCTTAGAAGACATGCTTTTTGCTACTGTAATTACTTTCTTTGTTACTCCTTTGCTATTATTATTATTATTATTATTTGAGATCCCACAATCTTTAAATGCTTCGGCCGAGTGATAATGGCCATATCTCAGCTCCAACTCTCAAATGAGAAGCACAATATTTTCCTTATCAGATCAGCTATTACAAGTAGCACTGCTACTAACGCCCTCAATGATACCGGGTATCTTCAATGCATAATGCAATATTCTTACTGCTTGGTGCAGTTCTCCGATTTGCCCTGCCGGATATCCGTACCTTTATTATTATTATTTTAAAATCCTTTTTGGTCGGCGTTTGTTTTATAATTACATGTCGAGTCATATAACCAATGACCTAGGGCAAGTAATGGAGGCGATTTTTGTTGTTTTCAATTAAGCAAAAGGCATCAACTTAAATGAGCAAAGCTCTTCGCAGGATATGAGCTATGCGTGTTAGAATTTTTGAGGATTTCCTGGAGAGATGGAGCACTAGGAATTTTGTTGATTCGTTCTTGAGTTCCTTTCTTTATCACACCTAAAGCTCCATCCACAACAGGAACAATTTGAGCATCATGCGTGTAAATGCCAGTCACCATACAGTGTTGATTTCTATTTACAGATTGTTTATCTCTACAAACGTTCCATGTACAGCAATTGATATTGAGCAGAGCATTATTTCAGATAAATATAGCAAAATTCAAACAATATAATTAGATGTGTGTGCGTGTGTGTGCGTGCGCGCGGGCGGAGGGAATGCTCGTGCGAGCTGAAGTTCAACCAGATGATTACACAGAATCGACATTTCATGAAAAATTCCAGGACATTTATTTATATCTCGACAATTCTATTTTGCACATTTATTAATCTACCATTCATCCATGCATTGGTCTGGTGCACCTGCTAAATATCGAGAGGTGACGGGTCTTCCCTGTGTCTTTTCTATAAATATTTTATGGCCATTGTTCTGATGAGCTTCCCTCCTTAATTTATTTGGTTTCTTGTAAATAGTTTTGTTTTCATATTGTAAATACTCATTGGGGCTAGTTTTTAAATTGTTGTTTTATTCCCATCCCCCCACACCAAACACACAGACAATAAATTGTAAATACCGGGACTAGTTAGGATTTTCATAGAGACAATGAGGTATTATGGTGGCTGTAGTAAGAAAGGTAAGTAAAAACTGCGTTGTTTTGGTGTTAGGAATATTGTTTGTTTCTTTGGGTCACTGTTTGTGGCTAGCTAAGTTTTAAGTTAGGACAGATGAGTACCGTCCTTTTCCCCATTCCCCATTTTGGCCTTGTGCCACACTTTGTAAATATTTACAAATAAATATCGCTCTCCTCCTTAACGTATTACTAGGTCACGTCGTTTTATTGTTGTAATAGCTAGATGTAACCGTAATTACTATTCTAACGGCATATTTTCTCGCCCTTCTCACCTTCCGGTGACTAGCTACCCTCCCACTTACAATCTTAAATGTTTAAATGCAACGTCAATCGCCATCTTCTGTTTTCCTGAAACCTGTTCTTTTATTGTCCTTTCTCCTCACTAAAGTATTTTCCTTCCCAAATAAATCAAACAGTTTTTTGTGTCATTTTATCAAATGATTTTGCATAATCTATAAAACATAGATATGCCTCCTCTGCATTTGTATTGCTCATTCTGATATCATTCTAAGCATAAATATCTCATTCATTGTTCTAGTGTCTTTATGGAATTCGCACTGTTCGCGTCCTATATTCGATCTAAATCTGCTATTCGCTCTATTCCTCAGAATTCGGATTATAAGTTTGGTTATGTGGCTCATTAGGCTGATTGTCCGATGAAGTTCGTATTCGTTTCCAAATGGCTTCTTAGGCAGCATTATAAAAATAAATCTACTTGCGTTTTCTGGCATATCTTCATTATTGCATATATCCGGTGTGGCCACACCGCGGCTCGCGAGCCACATGCGGTTCTTTGATCTTTAATATGCGGCTCGTAGAAATACGCTGGCTGAGCTCAATTTTTTTTTTTTTTTTTGTTATCACAATTGATATTAAAAGGGCAGGTTCTATACTTTACTTGTAGTCTTCATAAAAGAAAAAGTGACACTAGAAAACTGAATAAAAGTCTCACAAAAATCTCCTTGGCCGTAAATTTCAATTAAATATATATATATATATATATATATATATATATATATATATATAATATATATTATAATTTATTATTTAATTTAAAATTTATCTATTTTTAATTTATTATTAATAGAATTATTTATATATATATATATATATATATATATATATATATATATGTGTGTGTGTGTATGGATATATATTTATATAGTTTAGATATATGATTGCATGTATATGTATATTAACCACTAATATTATATATATATATATATATATATATATATATATATATATATATATATATATATATATATATATATATATATATATATATATATATATTTTATGCATATATAAATAAAAAAAAGAACAGTAAGATATATAATCCGATGTTCTTATAGATATTTTTATTTTTACAAAATAGTGCTCAATGTAAATTTACAGAGCATTAATATATATATATATATATATATATATATATATATATATATATATATATATACCCACGTATAAAGGCTTATGCCAAAAATGTAATGTTAAATTATATTTTGAAGAATGTGTAGGCCTGAGATTCAGCACCTCACTATATGTATACATATAGTGAGGTGCTGGATATATATATATAACACACAATGGATGAGCGATCGTGTCATGGGTAGCGGCTCGAACTGAGAAATCCAGAAAGGTATGAATTCCTCCAGTCCCCACCAGCTATTGATAAATAGCAGGAAAGACAGAACCCTATACTCTTGGTTGACAACCAGTCTGGAAGAAGGAAAATTCTGAATTCACAACCTGAGGAAGGTCGTTTTGAGGTTTGTGTTACTACGTGCACCAACTCTCTGTATTCGCTTCTTCTTCGCTTCTTCCAAAAAGTGTAGTTGGTTCAGCACAAGCCTTCACCAATATAATCAAATCATATGTGCCGTTAATCTAAGTGTTCGGTTCTAAGAACTGTGCTGTAACCTCATATGTCGAAAACGACGGGTCAGTCCAGCATATATATATATATATATATATATATATATATATATATATATATATATAAAAGTGAACATTGAACTCAACACTCAGAGGCGATAGGCTGTTTCATGCTAGACGCAATCGTCAGGCCGATTGAGTCTAGCATGAAACAGCCTGCTACCTATGAGTGTTGACTTTAATGTTCACTTTTATATTTATATTTATACGCTCTATCTCTAATATTAAGCACTTTATCCCATAGATACAGCACACCTTAAAACTATATTTCTTCATATATATATATATATATATATATATATATATATATAGAGAGAGAGAGAGAGAGAGAGAAAAGAGAGATCTTCATTACGGTTAATTTCCTAATTCTGATTTCTTGCTACAAAAACTTGTTAACTCAAAACTACAGAAATATATATTTTGACCCACAAAAGTAGTACATCCATTTTTTTTTAAATCAAATACCTTTTTAAGGTTTATTTACTGGTCTTTGCTGTCGGAATATTATAACATTAAGTCTTAAATTTTGGGTGAATGGCTATAGAAACCATTTTGTGTTGAATGACACCAAACTATACATCTATTATTACGATAGTTACTCAACTTTAAAAATGAGTGTAGCTTTTATTTAGGTCATGTGCTAATTCTTAGTATTTCCGCCATTTTGACTTTCCAAGATCTGATCGCCCGAAAGCAGAACTAATTCTCTTAGTGAATTCGTCCGTAATCAAGACATACCTGAAAGATTTTCTTTATAAATAATAAAGTCGTTGTATAGAAAAAAACTAGCACCACCTATATAAATAATGAAATATAATCCCGTTACATGTATGAGGAGATGCCATTAAGTCCGCACTCTGACACATAGTCGAATGAATTTTAAGCCGAAAATTCTCACTGTATAATGCGCGATCTATGTCATTAATATTTACTCCTGATTTAAGTGTATTGACAATGATAACGTTCATACTGAGAAATGTATTTAGTTTCAAATAAAAGTAGATATTTTTAATCATTTCACCCCAAGAAAGGCGATAAAGTCACTAAGATGCCAGGGGTTACTGAAGGTGATAGGAACTGAGAAAATGTTATTGAAGAGAATATGATTCAAAAATACAAAAAAAATGATGCAACGCCTATTCAAAGACGCAAAAACGTTATCCTTTTGTTAGTTGGAAGACGATAATGCAAAGGGCTACTGGGAGTGAAAGAAGAAAATGTTATTGAGGAGAAAGGACAATAAAAGAAAAAATTAAAAAGGAGAGAAGATGTCGATTGAGGTTGCATTTAAATTTTTAAAGATTGTAGTTGATAAGAAAGAAAGAATTTGGAAGAGATTCCCACGGGCGATAGAAAGAACTATTAAAATCGACCTTACGCTTACGTCTAGCAATTTCAACTGTAAAATGATGAGACTTATTTGCCAAAATTAAATTCATGAAGTCAAGGTACCAAAAAGGAAAACCCAACAAAACAATTACCGTGAAAATATTTATATAAAAAGCACAGGGAATTTTCGTCACGGTGATAGGAAAGTGACTGAAGTTGAGATGCCAGGTCAGGACCGATAACAATGCAGATTCTTCTTTGAATATTGTTAAAAATCTCTAAATAGATAGCAGAAGCAACAATATTCAATGTACAGATTAATGGTAGACATATAAATATAATAAAAAATAAAGATATATTCTGGTGGTTAAAATTTCCGTGTACGATATGGTGTACCAATTTTGGTTTGTTGGGATTTTTTTTTTTTTTTTTTACTTTTTGTTTTTCATATTCAGGTTACAGACTTATTGATGTACCTATGTATGGAATTTTAGGGTTATCTGAGAAAAAAAATCCAGATAGATTTCTTTATGATAATGTTCTATAATGATCGATTAAAAGTATTTGATTTGAATTCTGAAAAATGATCTGAATAAAACTAGACATTTTCCAGGCAAAGAAACTCCAAGCAGAATGCTAGAAAACATTTTCAGTTGTCATTGGAAACAAAAATGGCATGAAAAAAATGAATGCAAAACAAGTAACTGTTTTGAAAAAGTTTGCGAAATCTAACCATTTTCTTCGAATGTTTAGTAGATTCTCTGATTGGCTGCCTCGACAAGAACAGAGAAATATCGTAAAACTGAGAAGTTGGTAAAAGAGTTATTGAATATACATGCGGTTGTCATGGAAGACAGACAGCGGCAGAGGACGGGAAGAAATTATAACTCCTGGGGGTGGGGGCTGCCACAAAGCTCGAAGGGTCATGACTGACAGGCAGGTACATAACCGAGATAAAAAGACAAAACAACCACTAGCACATTGTATAGAATATCAGAACCCCGCGCATGGAACCCTCTGCTTGTCTGCCCTTACGTGCAACACCGGTTTTATGAAGTTAATTTCCCAAATCAGAATGGCGTAATATTCAAAGCACATCAGGTGACTTCTCGAATAAAAGTGATTTTCATAAAATAAATGTCAATTTATTTGGCGACTCCAGGTGAGTGAGAAAATTTCAGACCACCCACGACGCATCGATATATGTAGTTTTATTTTCTCGTGATAACGTTGATGAGTCAGAATTTTGTGTGAGGATCAAACCAAGCTGGTGAAATATCGGAATATATAATTACATATATTTATCTAGCTGTATTTATATATATATATATATATATATATATATATATATATATATGTGTGTGTGTGTGTGTGTGTGTGTGTGTGTGTGTGTGTGTGTGTGTGTGTGTGTGTGTGTGAAAAATATAAACTCATATATAAACATAAATATGTATACATATATAAACACACACACACACACATACATATATATATATATGTGTGTGTGTGTGTGTGTGTGTGTGTGTTTGTGTGTGTGTGTGTGTGTGTATAATAGGTTTTCCAGATTTTTTATTTTTATGTAAACTGTTCTAAATAACCCTGGCAAATAAAGCTGACAATCCTTGCACACATCTAATAAATAGCTAGCTAGCTAGCTACCTAGATAGATAGATAGATAGATAGATAGATAGATAGATAGATAGATAGTATGAACAGAAATAGATAGATAGATAGATAGATAGATAGATAGATAGATAGATAGATAGATCAGAAACAGTATGAACAGAAACAGATAGATAGATAGATAGATAGATAGATAGATAGATAGATAGATAGATAGATAGATAGATAGATAGATCAGAAACAGTATGAACAGAAACAGATAGATAGATAGATAGATAGATAGATAGATAGATAGATAGATCCCTACCCTTATGAAGTTCGTCGACGACGATGACAACGACGACGTCTGTTCCACCAGATAAGAAGAATAGGAATTGAAGAAATCTCTGGTTGATGATATTAAGTTGACGTTGATGATTGCGAAGACCAAACTGAGACGCACATTGCCGCCCACAGGTTGGACATTGAATGCAGACACCTGATGGCGGTGGGTCACGAACTAGACGATCATGACCATTTTGCCAGCGAAATTTCAGGTCTTGAGTTCGGCTAGTTTCAAATCTTTCAATGGCCGGACGGCAGTGTCTTCTAACTTTTGCGATTGTTCTAACAGTTCGACTGGATTAATACTGCACTGTTTTAGCATAACATTCACGTGGTCTTTGAAAGGTTTTTTCTTTTGTCCAACATATAGCTGGCCTTCCAGGAGCTTCCCATATAGTATCCTCTTTGAGAGACGGTCTCCAAGAATCCTGATAACTTAACCAATCATCCTGGGGTTTGTTGGATAAGAGACTCAGTGCTTCTCCTGCTGTTACGCTGGAGAATATCGCAATGTGTTATTTGATTTTGTCATGACAATCCGAGTAGACGTAGAAGGTTTCAATAGCTCGTATGTGTGGCCTGTATAGAGTCCAGGATTCAAGGAGGACGGGAAAGCGCATAGTGTTGTACAGTGAGGTCTTTGTGGAGGTAGACATGTTCCTGCTTAGAAATACTCGACCATGAAGTTGTTCAAAATCTTTTGATGCTTGATAGATACGATTTTGTAATTCATCAATCAGTCCAAGGATAGGACAGTGCTGTACCTAGATACGGGAAGCTGACAACGTACTTGTGATGCTCACCATCATTGGGTACTTTATTCTACATGGCAAGCAGACCACGAACTGAGACACTGTTATCATCAAACCAGTCTTCATGAGCAAAAAGTACCGTTGAAACTTCTGGGATACATGACGAAAGAAAGCTCGAAAAACTTGATACATACAGAAGAGAGAAACAGCGAATAATAGCTATAATCTTTTTTAAATCAATTCATCCCAAGCAAGGTGATAATGCCACTAAGACGCAAGGGGGCTACTGGAAGCGAAATAGAATGAAGAAACTACAAGAAACCGGAAACCCAATCCTAAACAGAAAACAGGGGATAAACCTTTACTCCTGTTCAAAAGGCCGAGGAGAAGTGTGAACTGGCTAAACTATCTATTCCTATTGATAAATAAACTAATAAATAAATAGTAAATAAAATTCCAGCGTTTATAGATATAACGATGTATGGCAGAACAAGGACTTATAGAGAGGGAAAGTCAGAGGGCAAACATTGCTTAGAGTTACAAAAGATAGGAAGGTGTGGAGAACCATGATCATTCAAGACCTGAATTGTTCTAGCATATCAGATTTTTTTCTTTCATTCCTTTTAGATATTCACAAATTTACTTTCAATGTAAATATATTAATATTATATTAATACTGTATACGTATGCTCAAAGAAAATAATACATACACATAGGAAAATGTAAGAAAATGAATTTAGAATGACTATCACAAGTCCGTCAAATACAGCCTAATTCTTCTTCTTTCTTCTGTGTTCATTCAGAATGTGGATGATCATGGCTCTCCATAATTTCCTGTCATTTGCAGCTCTTGGTAAATTTTGTATTTCCGTGATCTCTCCTAATCGCCGTCCTGTCATCATTTTTGCGCAAGGTTGTTATTTATGTAATGCGCTGTTTTGCATTGGCTCTTTTGTCATTAGTATATCTTGTGAGTGTCAAATTTTCCAAGCCCTCTTTCCTCATTATGTGCACTAGAAATTACAACTTTCTCTTTCTGATATTAACTATGTGTGTCGTTTGTTCGTTTCTTCCATTAGACCGGAGTATGTAACTCTTCAGATCTACCAGTTCCAGGGATTGAATTCACAAATGCCAACACTTTAATCCACCAAGCCATGTGTTTCTTGGAATATGACAAATATCTGAAGAAGTCTAGAGGGTATAACGGTCGAAATGGCGTGGGTATAACAATCAAGATTGGCATGCTAGTCCGAATAGCAAAGAATATAATGTTGATAATTCCTTATATCAAAAAAACAATATCAATTACTACAGTTGTGTTAATAAAAATTCTAAATGCTCTTTTATCCCTTAATGCAGAGCAGTTGGAAATTCTTGAACCAAAAGATAAATTTTAGTAGAGCCATTTAGATTTGTCTTTTCTTGATTATAATCTAAGGATGACAGATTCATTTGACGGGAAGTATTTGTGCTGCATTTTGACTATATACTGTTTATTTTATCTTTCACTTTTTTACCTATTAATATATATATATATATATATATATATATATGTACAACTCGACGCACATACAAGTACTATCCATAGTTTTATAAGTGAGTCATTGGGTGCGGAAATGTAAGGCTCTTTTCTTAGCCTGTCCACTGTTATGACTATCTGATAGATAGATAGATAGATAGATAGATAGATAGATAGATAGATAGATGAGAAAAAACGAAGATAGATAAGAAAAGGCGAAGATAGATAGATAGATAGATAGATAGATAGATAGATAGATAGATAGATGAGAAAAACAACGAAAATAGATAAGAAAAGGCGAAGATAGATAGATAGATAGATAGATAGATAGATAGATAGATAGATAGATAGATAGATAAGAAAAAACGAAGCTAGATAAGACAAGGCGAAGATAGATAGATAGATAGATAGATAGATAGATAGATAGATAGATGAGAAAAAACGAAGATAGATAAGAAAAGGCGAAGATAGATAGATAGATAGATAGATAGATAGATAGATAGATAGATAGATAGATAGATAGATAGATGAGAAAAACAACGAAAATAGATAAGAAAAGGTGAAGATAGATAGATAGATAGATAGATAGATAGATAGATGAGAAAAACAACGAAGATAGATAAGAAAAAGCGAAGATAGATAGATAGATAGATAGATAGATAGATAGATAGATAGATAGATAATAGATAGATAGATCCATCCATGGAAAGTGATCGGATTAACTACATTCCTTGGTTCCGCCAGATTTAACCTTCACGTCTAGGACCCGCAATGTCATTTACATTGTAACAAACCAACCATATTCTCTTCGTATTCCATCGGCAGCTTCTTATCGAACAGCTTCTTCCCGCGAAGCACGGCTCTGTTGAACTGACATCCAAGAGGATGTTTCCCCAATTATAATAATCTTAATCTGTTCATGTCTAGGGTTAAACATTATTTTCCCCTCCTATCCATATAACCTTAACCTCTCTACCTCGAGTGGCCCCCAGGCCTTGTACAAAGTGAACCTCACTGTAAATAAGATAGCATTTTGTAAAAGAACATGTATGCACTGGCTACGACGTGGTTAGAAAGTTCGTGTTGCGACAAGTTTGCAAGTAAATAGGTTTTGCTTTCCGTGAATACCAATATTTACAATCCAAGAATTTCTGCCTGAATACCAATTACAGTCACCGGAACCAGCTGTGTAACTCCAAAAGATGCGTATACTTATACAACTTAGTGTGGATTTTACAAGTACAGGTAGGTATTGACTGCTGGTGAGAGTTATAATCTAACTTGGACAGATCTAACAAACGAGAGAGGCCACTCTATATGAAAATCATTTTGTGCAATATAGGAGACACGGACCACAGGCTCTATAGGTAAAGATATATA
This sequence comes from Acanthosepion pharaonis, assembly GCA_903632075.3. Taxonomy (NCBI): domain Eukaryota; kingdom Metazoa; phylum Mollusca; class Cephalopoda; order Sepiida; family Sepiidae; genus Acanthosepion; species Acanthosepion pharaonis. The sequence continues at coordinate 100,601 of CAHIKZ030001827.1, read as the reverse complement.
TATATATATATATGTTAGTCATGAAGTACGTCCATAGATAGATAGATAGATAGATAGATACGAAAAGATTGAGATAGATAGATAGATAGATAGATAGATAGATAGATAGATAGATAGATAGATAGATAGATAGATAGATAGATAGATATGGACAATAGGTAAATAGAGAAATTGTAGTTTGTGTCTATATGGAGATCAAATAAAAATAAAGATAAAAGAAAACCTAATTGAGCAATTGTATATCAAAGGATAAAACTAATGGAGAGAAGTTTGAAATGGATTTTGGCACATGGTTGATATTAAGAAGCGTGAGACTTTTGGAAAGTCTCGATAATTAATGGTAAGCACAAGGTGGGGACATTTGAGCATCGAGTACGTTTTTGTTTGAAGGTGCTAAAGCAGATATAGCAACTGCATCAATACCTTCAACCGAGCACGGGGGTGATAATAGCTTCCTCTTTGTTAGAAAAAGGCTCAGAATACACAGAAGATCCCATTACGAATGTTCATAATGGAATAGATGTCTGCATGAACTTAACAACCTCGTACAAATGCAAAGACAAAAGTAGTGGGCAAAACAAATATACAACACCCGAAAGCATTCTCACTATTAAGCTCTACCTTATGTCTACCCGCTAGAATTGATATTGAACACCCCCAAGTTGTTTTTCCTTCTGTCTAAAGAGATTTCGAATACCAAATTCTGAGGATAAGATTCTGGTCTTTAAAGACATAACATTATAAATATACTTTAACGCTTCAATTCATTTTTATGATGATAAAATCTATCTTTGGGATTGATTGGTTTTAGGATTTATCAACCTTTTTCTGGTTATTTAAAGCCAGAAAATATTTTGGGTTTGTAAGAATTTTTTGGAAATAATAATGATTTACTGGTACAAGTCCTACTAATTAACCCATAGACAGGGGGAAATTCATAAGTTTCCCAAGGTTATTTGCGTGTAAGGTATTATAACGAACCCGACTGGAATTAGAACTTAACGAATAGTTATATGCAAGATCATTATAACATGATGCCTAGCCACAAGTAAATATTCCGAGACAAAAATCCCTACCATCGAATAACTCATTAAAAATATATTTTTATTATTAATACTTTCATCTTAACTTTTTTTGATTAATTGAGTGATTTGTTTTTTTACGGTTTATCAACCTTTTGCAGGTTATTTAAAGCCAGACATATTTTCAAATTGTAATATTGTTCTGGAAATAATAATGATTTACCCATAAATTCGTAATGGGTTCTACTAATTAACCCATAGACGGGGAGGAGTGGATTCATACCTTTCCCCAGCGTATTTGCGTGTAAGTGAACCAGACTGAAATTAGAAGTCTACTCTCAATTCCGTGTCGTTATTCATTACACCAACTGCACACCCAAGCTTACAGCACCTGGTATTCTCAAGCGGTCACCCATCTAGGTACTGATCAGACTCTACGTTGCTTAACTGGTGATCGTGCGAGAACCGATGTTTCAACGTGATATGGGCGTAAGCCCTTTATATCACCAACCCATACATCCAAGCTTACAACCGTCTAGGTACCAGTATTTCAACGTGATACGGCCATAAGCTCTGCCTTTCTATTTCATTTATGCGCATATTTAAAGGTTAAATTTCGCTTGCTTTTAATGCTAGCCAAGTTCAAGCCAAGGCAAATGATAGGATTCCTAATGCTGATTTTCAAAGCTGGTCCCCACTTCGGGAAAGTTTCATTCTTTCTCATTATTTGCAATTATCTAAATATTACAGTTTAGGAATAAACGTTTCTCGTTTCATATTTCTCATCTTTTACACATTTCATTCTCATCAGACACTAACCTCCCATATTCTTCATTTCAATTTTCTTATCTGTCTATATGTCTGAGATGACGTATTGTAATCATTTACACTGTTTACATTCTTCGGACAATTGTCCTCATCTTTTTTCCATATTCACGACGTTTCGGCCTTCTTTAAGTGATTGGAATTTCGACCTGAACCCTTCTAATTCTTCATTTGGTTTACGGCTATATCACGTTGAAACATCAGTTCTCGTGTGATCACCGAAGTTACGTAACGTTGAACTTGTCTAGTGCCTAGATGGGCGATCGTTCGGGAATAGCAAATACTGTAAGCGTGGATGTGTGTGTGGTGTAATGGATAAAGGCTCAGAATGACAAATAGGAGGGCCATGTTCGAATTCCAGTCGGCTTCGTTATAGTCACTAACACGCAAATACACTTGAAAATCCTTATTAGCCCGCAAAAAACTTACAATCCCCAAAAAGGTTGATAAACCGTAAAAAAATCAATCAAAATAATTCTTTCTCCACATATTCTTACTTCTTTATTTTTCTCTTGTTGGACGGTTTTTTATCCACAAATTCTTTCTTCTTCATTTTCTTCCTCTACTTCTTCTTCTTCTTCTTCTTCTTATTATTATTATTATTATTATTATTACTATTATTTTTCTCCTTCTTTTTCTTTTTCTCGTCGAATTAACCCTTCTTCTTCTTCTTCTTCTTCTTCTTCTTCTTCTTCTTCTTCTTCTTCTAGTTCAATACCCACTTCTTCTTCTCGTCTAATTAACCCTTTTTCTTCTCCTACTTCTTCTACTACTACTACCATTAGTAGTAGTAGCAGTAATAGTATATCGTCTAATTCACCCTTCTTTTTATTTTTCCTCTTTTTCGATTATTCTTTCTGCTTAATTATTCCTTCTTTTTCTCCCTCCTCTTTTTGTACTCATTCTTCTCCAATTCATCATTCTTTTTCTTTTTTTTCTAATCACTGTTTAAATATCCAGTATGTCCTTTTATTTTTACATCGTAATCCGTTATTTACCACACAACCCCCATCTATCTATCTATCTATCTATCTATATATATATATATATATATATATATATATATCACTTACAAATTGAAATAAAAATTTTTGTTTCACTCTTACACTCAATCAATCATTCATATTTTGCTATCTATTCTGCGTATATTTATCTATCTCTGCCTGTCATATCTACTTCTCAAACAAAAGCATAGACTTTCTAGTACGCCATAACACCGTTCTCTTTTCTGCCCGACCATCTTTTGGTCTGGCAATGTCAAGTAACACGGGTGGAGTTCAGTGGCAAATCACAAGAAGGAAAATCTTCGCATATCTCTGATCACACATTAGAGGCACGTATTTGTTTGTGCACAACAGAGCACGCTTGGACATTGGGTTGGAAGAGGGGGTAAAGGGGATTTAAAATAATATAAGATAAATATTAGTCTATATTTTACTGTACGCTAACGATGCTCTTTTATCTTTTCACTACGTTCCTTATCATATCTACATTATTCGGCACGTATACACACTTAGATTAGATAGATAGATAGATAGATAGATAGATAGATAGATAGATAGATAGATAGATATTAAAACACTGACATGGGTATATATTTATACAGGGCGCGATGGATAAATTGTCGTCTAACTTACGCAAAAAAATGAAAATAACGTTGACATCTCATTTTAAAAGATATATTTACCAAAATTGCACAAAATATCTTGAAATACTAAAGAGTAAATTTATTCAATAAAATCTGGTCTCAACCACGGTCTCCTTGTTTAAATCTCCTGCAAACTGGTCTCTTTGAAAAGTTGGTGAATGCTGCCATAATCCTTGCTTTCAGTTCATCTTTGGAATTACAAGGAGTTTTGTTGGTCTCTCGCTCAACTGCGCCCAACACATAATAATCAAGGGGGTTGCAGTCTGGGGAGTTAGGTGGCCAAATGTAAGGGGTGATGTGGTCGCAGAAATTGTCTGACAGCCATGACTGGGTTCTCCTGCTTGTGTGGCATGGTGCAGAATCCTGTTGCCAGACATAGGGTCTTCCAGCAGCCACCCTCTTGACCCAGGGCAGCACTACCTCCTCAAGGCACTTGATGTAGGCCTCAGTGATGAGTCTGAGGCCCTGTGGGAAAAATGAATGGAGTTCTTTAACGTTATCATCACTATGATCACTCCAAACACCTTCGTAATCACCATTAGACTCATCCAACTCTTTCCGAATCCTCTGCACTGTCCTCAAATTCACACCCAAACACTCTGAAATGTTCGTATTGGAGCTTCCGGCGCGAATGCCAAGCAGTACAGCATGCCATTTCCAAATTTCTGGCGGAGTGAATTGCATCATGGTGCTCTTTTTCTCACAGATGGGGCCCAACTGACCCTACTATACTATGCAGTCGACAAATAAAAAACAAACAACACACATGCGCGAAATTAAAAATATAAAATGGCGACAATTTACCCATCGCACCCTGTATATAAATATGATAGATAGATAGATAGATAGATAGATAGATAGATAGATAGATAGATAGATATATAGATTAAATAAATTTTGAACCAGTCATTATTTTGTAATATATGAAGATAAATAGATAGATATTATTAGATATATTTTAATATATTATATAAATAATATTTATATATATTTGTTTTCATTTTTTTTATTGTCATTATGATAGATAAATAAATAAAATAAATAATTTTTGTATTAGATGATATAGATAGATAGAAAGATATATAAATATATATCCCATGCTTGGATTGTAATATTTTCAGATATATAAATAGATAGATAATAGATAGATAGATAGATATTTATTGTTTTTATATGAATATAACATTTTTAAATTTATATATTCTTATTACCTTTTTGAACAAGGTATAAAAAAATATAAATAATATAATGTTTTGAGGAAATTAGAAATAGTATGGCGTGTCCTAGCTTAAAATATCTAAATTGATTATTTTGGACAATGAAAATTTCATGGAAAAAACAACATTTCCCAATACATTTTTAAAAAATAGATTCACAGGGGTAAAAGGATTTTTGGAAAAGAAAAAAATGTTTTGGTTTTAATCCATTTTACATTTGCACACACATAAATACACAAATATTTTTTTTAAAGGCATTTTTAAAATATCTAGGTTTTATAAAAATGGGAACCAAAGCAGGATAATTCATACAAATCATTGACAGTAACACACTTTTTAATTGTTGGCCAATGATCATTCGACTATCAAAAAGAAAATTATGTTTTTTTATTGTTTCTTTAGCAATTGATTTTTTTAAAATGAGTTCCATATTTATTTAACCCCAATAGACGTTTAAAGCATGGAGAGTTCAATAAGATAAATTGGACCATTCTTTTATGGATGGAGAAATCAAAGATACCAATCGTGATTATACCACTATCTAACCAAACTGATCCAGATTTTACTTTTTTTATGCAAGCGATTCTTTGGAATAATCAAAACAAAAACTTTACCTTTTTCTTTTTTTCTTTAGAAATTCTTCTACGGACACGTGTTTTCAAAGTTCAATTTTTTTTTTGATAAATTTTTTTTTTTTTTTAAAAATTTAAACCAATAATATTTAAAAATTTCATGTCTCCAAAAAAATATTCAGTCAGTCAAAAAAATAATTTATTTGATATTAATGATAAAATAAACCTTTAATTTTAATTTTTTTTCCATTCATGACTTTTTAGGCAGAAATTTTTTTTATAAAGTTTAATTTTTTTCTTTCTAAACGATTTTCATTTGGTTTTTTTTGTTCTTATATATTATCAAAACGCTATTAAAAAAAAACTAGTGAGGGGGAGATAAATTCAAACCTTTCACAAGAGCATTTGCGCGTTAGTTAATGTAGTGAACCCGACTGGAATTCGAACTCGGCTGTTCGATTTCTCATCATATATATAATCGGTACGAGAATCGAATGATGTTTTTAAACTGCAACACATTTTTTATTATTTTTTTTAATAAATCATTTTTAATTATAAAAATTAAAAAAGTATTATTAATCAGATAATTTCAAAAATTAATATTGCATAATGTTGGAATCGACTAAAATCCAGGGATTTTTCTGATTAATCTATTCATAACTTAATCTTTATAATTTTTATCATGTTTTTTATGAGGCTTTATAAATTCAGTGGGACAAGAGAGAAAGAGCAAAGCAAATAAACACAATAATCTGATTCGACATGAATTTACACGACTTCCCGATAACAATTTGGTTTAGTTTTAAAAAAAATATCTGTTAATCGGTGGCAACGGCAATTCAACAAACATGTTAGAAATGCAAAATGATTCTTATTTTGAAAAATTTTAAATTGCATGGATTAAATTATATGGAAAATTTCGACAAAATTTAATATGTGATTAAATTCATTTAAAAATCGATATTATGGTGGAAAAAGAAAATCGACGGCCGAATGTGTTATTCTCTTTTTTTTTTTTTGACGCTTAAAAAAAATGAATGAATTTTTTTTTTTTTCAACTATTTTTTTCTTCGGGTTAATTCGATTGGGTAGACATGGATATTTTATTAAAAGAACAACTCTGAATTTTGGTTTGGTTTTCAATCATTTGCAAACTACTAATGATTATTTTGATAAATAATGTCGATTTAATAGATAAATTAGACAGGTTTATTTGTTTTTTTTTTTTTTTTTTATTTTTCATATTTCTTTTTAAAATAAAATAAAATTAAAGCATTAAGACGCAAGTAGGAATTCCTATTAATGTGGGAGAAATGTTGCTTAAATAAAAAAAAAACGTTATTTTTGAAAGAAATTTTTAATGAAGAGAAATTAAGAAATCAAAGATAACCATTGACATACATTTAAATTTTAAAAATCAAAGTTGAAAACTGTAGAAAGCAAGAATTTAAAACAAAATTTCCCAGAAGAAAACGTTTAATAGAAAAATTATTTTTTTTTTTTCTTTTAAATTTCAAATATTTAAATTTAAAATTTGACATTTTTAGTAATCTAGTACTGCGCTTATATTCATAAAGTTTTTTTCTATTCTTTTATTTAGAGTAAAAGCTCATCATTCCACAATTACCATTTAAAATTTTTTATATTTTTAAAGTCAATTAAGAAGCTTTTTTTTTAATATTGGTGGAAAAGTTTTTGGAATATACTTTCAATGACAATTTTAATTATCAATAACATTGTAGATAATTCTTTTTTAAAAAAAAAAAAAATATGTAATAAGTTTTTAACATTTAGAAAAATTGTTTAGCACGATACAGTGAACCAACTTTCCTTTATAATGTAAAACCCAGAAATTTTTTCAATATAATCTTTCCATAATCCTGTTAGCGGAAGTTTTAGTTTTTTCCTGAGTTTTTTCCTTTGGTTAAAATTTTTTTTAAAATTAGAAAATTTAAAAAAATTTTTTAAGTAAATTTGAATTTTAAAATCATTGATCTGTCAATTAAAAGAAAAAGAAAAAAATTTTTTTCCAAAAAAAAATGAAGAAAAAAGAAAGAAAAAAAAAAAAAAAAAATCTAATAATTTAAGTAAAAGATAAAAAATTAACGTTCTTTTTTCAAAAAAAAAAAAGAAGAAAAAAAAAATAATCAATTAAAAAAAGAAAAAAAACAATAAAAAAAGACAAATAGAAAAATTAAAACAGAAATGAAAAAAAAAAAAAAAAACTACAAAAATAGATATATGTTAAAAGACGACGAAATAAAAAAAAGAAAAAAAAAAAAACTTTTAAGATAAATTTTTTTGAAATGTTTTTATTATTCAACAAACGATGAACCAAAGAAATTTAAATTTTCCTTTTAGAAAATTTCTTAAAATTAAAAATTAAGAAAGAAATAATTTAAAAAATTCATTTAGATATGTTTCCTTGAGGCAAATTAAAAACTAAAATAAAGAATATAATAAGAAACCTCCTATCATGTTTGTATTCATTAAAGAATGAATATTAATATATATTCAATTCTTGGGGTAAATTTGATCAACTGCAGAAAAAAAGTTAGAAATAAAATTTTTTTCAAAAATTAATTCAAATATTTAAAACATTATCAAATTTCATTTTTTTTCAAATGTTTCAAAACCTACCCATTTATTTACAAATAATAATAATTATTATTATTATTTTATTTGTTTTTCATTATTATTATTAATTATTGCTATTATTTTATTTCCTTTGATTTCTGTTGTATACATTTCTTTTCGGGTCCCAACCAGAGACCTAAGGTCAGAAATGGCATCATGACATTTTCCACTGAGCAATTT
>CAHIKZ030001827.1:32500-85000 GCA_903632075.3 Acanthosepion pharaonis | reverse complement strand
TTGTACCTAATGAATTTTTCCTGTTTCTTAATAATGTGTTTAGCTTTTAGGGAACATATTTCGCTATTCCAATGTGCCTTCAGATTTCTGTGTCACATTTTGTATCATCAAACCACTTCCCAGATAGTTAAATTTTTGTACTTGCTAGATTTTGGCGTCTCCATTTCATAGCTAGCATCTTGGGTTGTTCCTCTTTCTAACGACTAATACATTCTTAAAATGGACGATTAGTCCTTTATTCCCGCTTTTCTTTACGACATTGTCTAGCCTTTACTTCAGATTTTTTCCTATGTCTGTTATTACATAATGTTATCTGTTTACCTTGTGTTAATATTGTGTCCAACAATAATAAATCCGGATAGTACTTCTAGTTCTCTCAGATGAAAAATAAACAGAGACATTGTTTATCTCAACGTTTCGGTCGTTGTGCCATCCGCCCTTCATCAGGTGATAGATGATCCAGGTAGCCTTCAGGGAATTTCGAACTGAACCCTTAAATTAATCTACGGGGTTAGATTGTTCTCGTTCCGCTCTCTATGTCTCGTGATATCTCGTTCTGTTCTTATTTAATATGGCTCCGTTATTGCTCAATCCCGTTTCCACTGAGTTCATTAAGATGGGGACAATCATCTGCGTGTAAATAATGTAAATAATGATCCCATATAATATATATATATATATATATATATATATATATATATATATATATATATATATTACTATTTACATAGGAAGTTATGATAAATTATATAATGTTTATGGATTACGTTAGTCTATTGTCGAAAAATCAAAAATGAAATCGAAGAACAAGATGCGTCAGTATTAATATTATTCAACGATACATATATACAAATAAGTACATAGAAAATATACTGTTTTCATTATCCTTCATAACTTAATACACACCAACAGCATAGAATGCCATTGTAGTGTGTTATATATTTTAGACAATAGAAAAAAAGTTTAGAGTTAACCATTATCTTTCCTATATAACCTCGTTAGCTTCACTTCTTGCTTTTTCTTATGTTCATACAACACCACAAAGTAACCCTCTACCCTAAGTGACTCTTGGGCCTTGTAGTGGGTGAACATTAGAATATATATATATATATATATATATATATATATATATATATATATATATATATATATATATAAACTTTATAATATTATGTTTCTCTTTTTTGCCTGTATCTTTCTTACTGCTCATGGTAATCTTTACATAACTGAAATTAAAAAAATAAATATTAATTCATTGAACCACTCCAATAATAATCTGACCCTACCTGCTATACTCTATCTTTACAAGAGTCATATCAGACCAAAAATAGTGTTGCTACCATAGATGCCGAGTCTTCACTTGCTTGCCTTGATAGAGTTCAAAAGCATCTATACAGCTTTGTCGCTGATGTATTATATTCTACCCTACAATCTCTTTCTCACAAACAAATCATCATGAGCCTCTCACTACTTTGTTGCTATATTCATGACATGTGTTCCAATGAGTTACATTCCATAGTCCCACCATGCCACATACACAAGGATGAATTCCCCACCCCATTCGCTTCGTATTCCATTAGTAAGAAAGAAGTTCAATTCAGACAGCTTCTTTCCAAGAGCTGCTACTTTATGAAACAGACTCCCGAGAGGATGCTTCCCTGATCACTACAATCTTAACCTCTTCAAGTTTAGGGTTAACCGTTATCTTTCCTACATATCCTCATAAACTGCACTTCTTATCTCCTCATCTTACACACACACAAAACAAGCTCATTTATTAACCGTCTACCTCGAGTGGATCTTGGGACTTGTTTCGTGTGAAAAATTAATAAAAAATATAATAGATATAGAATAATGTCTTTCTTTTTTCCTTTCTTTTATTTTTAGCAACACAAGGCGAAATTACTAAATTAGACAAACAAAACAAAGAAAGAAAAGAAAACTGATGTTTGGCAAGAAATCCTTCCATAAATGAAACAGTCAGGATCTTGAGATAAGGATAGAGATATTGTAAACTCGAAGAATGTTATGATCCATCAGTAAATATTGAATACAAATGAAAAGATAGAAAGATTTCTCGAAGAAAAAACAGTATTGAAAAAAAAAACGGACAAAATATCAGCGAATACAATACAAAGATGATAAGAATTCCCTATTCAAATGGCAAACAGCGTAGTAAATAATTTATGTTTGACCTTGAAAAGAAAACGGGAAGTTTCAAAGGAATACTGAAATCTGGACGATGAAAGAAAAATCTTGATGTAAGAAAAGATATTTATATACTAGCATATATAAATTATACGCTAAATTAAACGGGGACAAGCTGCAACTGAAATACTAATTTTAAATGTGTAGTTATTCGACTACTTTAAAAAATGCAACTATTTAACGACAGTCATAAAAAATCAGATGCTGTTTTAGACAGCTGTGAACTTAGTTTTATAGCTTTTTCATGTCATGCCAAAAAATTTTCATCGAATCGTTTTATTAAATCTGGATGTCTTTCTCTCTTTTTCCCCTATTTAATGCACATTCATTTAGACTTGTCATTCCTAAAGTGGGCGTTACCAATCCTCTGGGGTCAGTAGAAATATCCAAAGATGTGGCATTAAAACAAAAGGAACTTTTTTTTTTTTTTGCAAACTCTGTTTAACAAAATTTAAGTCATGAACACGTTATCCTTTAAAGAATAAAATTAAAAGTTGTATGCACGAAAGCAGGGCTTTATTTTATTTTGAGGTCCGAAGTTAGAGTTTTTAAATTTCGAGGCGTTCTTTATATTTTGGCGAAATGGCCTGGGAAATACACAGTCTAGTGCCAGCCATATCAGACAGTAGATATTGCGACGGATGATCACGGTATTTACACGATTGTAAGGACCAAGGCTTTATGTAGGTATGATACACGATTTTTTATAAGCAACTTAGGATTTTGACCAGTATGCAATATTTGTTTTAATTTTTGTGCAAGAATTAGTATTGAAATTGCTTAAATAGCTGCTTAGATATTTTATGCTTGGGTCGAAGAAACACAAAAAAGTCATTTCAATGTAACTGAACTAGTAAAATCCGTAGAATTCTTGGATACAGTATAAAATAACGTGTACAAATACAGGTGGCGATTATCTCTCTGGCTACAAGATGAATTCACTGACGTCGTAAGAAGCGCTTGAGAGCCACGTTACAGCCCGTTGGTGAGAATAGTTGAGATGCTGCTAAGACTTTGAGGGAGACAGGTGTAATAGCCAGCGGCAGTTTAGCGAACGAGAGAATGCCATAATTCCTAAATAAGATATCACCGGAGCTATGCCGTATCCCTCTTAGGGATGATACAACAAAATTTCTTTTTATTCGCCCCCTCATATACTGCTTGCTTCTTTTTAATTTATTTTATAATTTATGTGTGGAGGACAAATTTTGACAAATATATATATATATATTACGACTAAAACGAAAATTACCTCAGCATGAGTATAGTCTATTTCGAGCTGGTTTGAAACCGGCCATCTTCAACTCAAACGTGTTTGTCTAAAAGAAGAGATTAAATTTATTTTCAATATCAGATCCCCCTCTGAGAGACGCCTTGTTTATAGCGGGCTTGTGTTGGTGACTGGAGTGGGGGGCGTAAGGTATCTCATTACGGAGGAAGTAGTCGGGGGTTGGAGTATATTTATGCCTACGGTTCCTAGGGTGTTATCCTATATCCTATGCAAGCAACAAGTATGTTTTCCTGGGATTTACAGTAAACAGTATTTAGACCATAAGGGTTTAATGTTATTAATAAGTTATGTAATATATATATATATATATATATATATATATATATATATATATATATATATTGCATTTGTATGAAATTTGCATATTTTGGTGTGCTATATAAACTGTTTTCAGATATAACTCATTTTTCGAACTAATTTCTTACAGTTATTCTAGTCCTTCCTTTCTTCCTTCGAGTTAAAATAGTATCACTATATCATGGATATACTAATGCATATGGTGAGCCTTGGAGAGCATATAAAACTAAGATATGTCTTCTCTTTCTAACCACATCCTTAAATGTATTTAGTTACTCGCTTTGTTTAATTTTGCGTTTTTCTGTGCTTTACTTTTTATGTGAGTGTTGCTTAAGCGACACTGACATTAGTTGAGGAGCTTCTTATGATTTAGTTAAATTTGAGTGTCAGTCAGTTATGTGCCATGCGTGATAGACGCTTAGGTGATCATGTATCTTTCGATACATGACTGACGAGGCAAATTTTTTCCCGCAGTAGGTTGCCATTTCTTTCTGTGGTGGACCAGTTGCCGTCCAAGGCTATAGAACCCGGTCTGCCCTGCTATTTATCTATAGCTGAGGGGAGAAGAGGATTCATATCTTTCCCAATGCAATGGAATCAACTGAAATTCGAACTCGGCTCTCCGATTCTTCAACCCGAGCCGCTAAACGATTTGCTTATAAATCGTGTAAATTTCCTGTTATGGATATAATCGATTTAAATTTGCATTCGACCTCATAGACAGAGAAATAACCTTCTATATCTTTGCATGCTTGGACGTGGCGCTAGGATTTAGACATATGACAACATTATACAGCAAAATATTTTTACGAGAAAAAGTGCCCGTTATTTCTATTTAGAAGAATACAAAACAACGTGCAAATTAAAAAGAGTTGAAGAATTGCGCCACTATTTTAAAAGAATATGAAAATCTTTTCTGAATCCCATATTTAAAAAAAGAACACAATCTAAAGCACTCAAAACCTTGTACATGTTAGTGATTATCCACGTGGTCAATACCAAAGCTTAGTTATTGACACAGAAAGTCTACACAATATCTTACCTACTGACACAATCTCCAATCCTTACATAACTCGAAATGTTTGACGTGACCTTTTGTCAAGAAACCATATGAAAAGACCATTAATCTCTCCGCTCCTTTCTCCAGAAACGAGAATTTAAATCATTTTCTAAAATTATTAAATATATATAATAATAATAATAATAATAATAATAATAATAATAATAATAATAATAAAATAAAATATATATAAATAATTAATAAAAACCAATAAAAAAACTAAATTGATTGTAACATAGCAACCAAGGAATTTGAAAAACTATCAAAATACAAAGACCTGGAAATTGAAATAGAAAAAAATGTGGAAATTGAAAACAAGAATAATACCAGTGGTAATAGGTGCACTTGGAATTATAAAAAAAATGGAACAAAACAACACATTGAAAGAATCCTGAAAACCCCAGCTTAAGAGACATACAGAAAATTGTCTTATTAAGTACAGCACACACACTAAGGAGAACTTTGTCTATGTAACGCTAGCAACTTCATCGGAGATAAAAAAAAAAAAAAAAAAAATGAAATGTGAAATGTTGCCATAACACACCACGACCTGCCTTAGGTCTTTCCGCAGACTTGGTAGGTAGTGTGTCCATAGCAGAAATCGAATGATGATGATGATGATAATAATAATAATAATAAAATAAAATAAAAAAGTAAATGATATATGAATTTTAAAAGTCAACTATTTCAGATCTTGAAAGCTGTTGTAAAGTCACTCTTGTGTATTTTATCAAGCAATAAAGTGATATATTAAATTTTGTCCGTGGGAAAACCCAATGCATAAATTGTTAAGTGCCTTATTAAGTTTAAAAATCTACATTAATCATCCGTTTTTCTCTTTCTTCATAATAAATTTCTCCATTCTAAATTAAATAAAATGACATAAATATATTATTAAATAATTAATAAATTTTAATATACCTTATTATACTTTGATTTTTCTCTCATTTTAACTGTTCTTTTTATGATGAACTTTTATTGCAATATATATATATATATATATATATATATATATATATATATATTTGGGGGGTGGAATGTATTTTTATTAATCCGCTAGATTTGTATGAATTTAAACGTTATTTTTAGGGGATACTCGTAATTGATTAGGTTCTCAGATATTTATTAAGCAGCATATTAATTTATTTATTTTCCCCTATCGGCCTGGATATTCGAGAATTCTTATTAAAGACAAATTGGCACAAATTTGTCTTTAATAATATTTCTTGAATATTCTGGCCCGTAGGGGAAAATAAATAAATATGGCGGTTAATAAATAAATCGAGATCCTACCCAAATATGATTATCTACTACAAATAATGCTTAAAGTGATTTATATATGTATATATATATATATATTTACAAATTCATGAATTATTCACACAAAAACAAATGCAAAGGTTAATGATTTAATTGGCGAGAAATCCATCATCGCAAACAATTCAAATAATATACAAAAACCTCCGAATCCGTTATGAATGAAAAAAAGTCCTTGTTTCCATAAATTTCTGCCGTATTAGTTCTTATTTTTTACTACAAGCTTTCGTCTGTTCCTACAGACATCTTCAGGTATAGAATAAATGTTGTTCTTGTTTTTTCTCTTAGTAATAAGAGGACAACGAAAATATATGTATTGTTGTATCCGAAAATGCTATTGAAAATGAGTTATTGTTTTTTTGAAACAAAAATTTTAAGCAACGCTGAGTTTGATTTTAAATTTTTAAATTAAATTTAAAAATAAAACTCATATATGTTGCTATGGAAACAAGGATCATTTCATTCATAACGGATTCGGAGGTTTTTGTATATTATTTGAATTTTTTAAAATGATGGATTTTTTTTAAATTAAATCATTAAATGTTTTAATTGCATTTGTTTTTTTGTGAATAATTCATATTTGTAAAATATTGCAAATTTATCGTAATATATATATATATATATATATATCGTAAAAAACCATATTTAAGTATATGCGGATTGTAACTATATACTGATATCTATTGAAATATGCGTGCCTATGTATAATGCGTGGTTGCTGCCATCTAGATAGTATTTAACACTGTACAAGAGTTTCTAGAGAATATTATACACTAGATATACTTTTAAAATCCCTACATATATTTAAGGAAATCATGGAGGAATCAAGAAGAAAGAAGAAGGAAAGAAAGACATTTTGAAAGGTTTCCTTTAGAGGCATTGCACATATAAGCAAACACTATCCCACTTAAATTTTTCCATCTTTTGCATTCTTCTTCGATTTACTTTTCTTAAAGTCTTTTCAATAAAACACTCTTCCGGTTTATTATTATTATTGTTATTATTATCATTATTATTATTATTATCTGTCGAGGTTTCGTTCTCATACTTTTGCTTGCTTATAATTTTTTAATTTTTTTTCTTTTTATTCGCAGAAAGAAGACGCTTCCAACAGAGAATTGGGCCAGAAATGTTGCCGAGTCAGATAACTTCCGCCCGGGGCGCCTGGACTTCCGCTGACTTGAGACAAGTCCATTCTAATTAACGTCCTGGATAAAAGACGTACAAAGCCAAATCACACAGCACGACTTTGAGACACAAGTTTCAGGAAGAAGGAAGGCTTATCTGGTTTTGTTTTTGCCATTTATTTCTTTTCTATTAAATTCTTTTAGTTTTTCGGTTCGACAACTTTTTTCTTTCTTTTTTTTTTCTTTTTTATACCCAAAGAATACAAAAACAGTGAGGACAGCCCCATTCTTTCTATGTTGTAGTTTTAAACCTCATATATATATATATATATATATATATATATATATATATATATATATATATATATATATATAGAATTGTGTCTGTGTGTATGCGTGTGTGATCAGTCATAGAATATACCATACACACATATACTCATACGTGTGTGTATGCAGTTGAACACACACATATATATTGTACATATATAAAGACCTCTATGTATGTAAACACAAATATATACATATATATATATATGGGGGCGTGCGTGCATATATATACATAAATAATAAACTACATACACAGAAATATACAGTCTCGTATGTATATGAGGTGTCTGTCCCAGTCTACACTTTTAAATCGATTACTACTCTTGCATGTAGATGAGATATTTTCATGGTAACTGTTCTGACGAACTTTCCTCTGTGATACGTAGACTTTATGAATTTAAGCGCAGTACTATATTGGCGGAAAGGTCACATCATTTTTCAACTGAACTGGCTCGATCTAACCGTAAGTTCTATGCTAAGAGTTTCTTCTATCGCACTTCTCGCTTGTGGAACTCTCTTCCGGCTTCTTGCTTCCCAGTCAACTGTGACCTTCAAAAATTTAAATGTAATGTCAATCATTATCTTCTGTCCTCTTAATTCCCTTCCTTTCACTATGCTTTTATCCATAATAATATTTTTGTCATGCTCTCTAACACTCAGTAAGACCTTGCTTAGGCTGAAATGATTGAAAAAAAAAGATAGCTAGTGAGGACATAGGTGTTAATACCGCATCGTGACTGTCAGTTTTATGCTTCTATGCAATCTGCAGAAAGGTATCATTCAGCTGTAAACACAGTGTGCGATGGATTACATTTGTAATCACCATTAAACTCATCCAACTCTTTCCAAATACTCTGCACTGTCCTCGGATTCACACCCAAACACTCTGAAATGTTCGTATTGGAGCTTCCGAATGCCAAGCAAGACAGCATGCTCTTTCCAAATTTCTGGCAGAGTGAATTGGGTCATGCTGCTCTTTTTCTCACAGACGGTGCCCAACTGACCTTACTATACTGTACAGTCGACAAAATAAAAGAAACAACGCGCATGCGCGAAATTAAAAATATAAAATGGCGAAAATTTAGACGTTGCATCCTGTATATATCGATAAACGCTCTATCTCTGATATTAAGCACGCTTCTCCTATAAATAGAGTAAATTTTAACTATATAGGTATATTACTTCAATTTCTCTAGTGGATATTTCGTATTTGAAATAGACGCCTCAGTTTTATTTATTAAACAGTGGGTATTATGTCTGTCGAGCCGATAATCTTAAGTCGATAGACGTAATGCACATTCTTTAATAAATAAAAATGGGGCGTCTATTTCAGATACGAAGTATACTCTATAATGACGCTTGAAGTAATAAAAAAGCTGGATTGAAAATAAATCCATTAATTCCTTAAAATTACTATATATATATTTTATACGATCTCTCTCTCTCTATATATATATATATATATATATATATATATATATTAGAGAGAGAGAAAGATGAAGAATTTGAATTCGTCTTTATGAACGACAAAAAAATCATGAACCAATTAAGTCTTATTGCAGACTTCCAAATCTACATTTCATGTTAGGCGAACACTTATTTATTGATATAATACTATGCTTTATATGCACTGATCAGATCAAGAAAGAGAGAAAAAGTAATATCCATAAATTAACTAGTCCTCTGTAAAATGATCGCAGCTTTTCTGATAGCAAATGAGAGGCAATCAATCGTACAATCAAATACATATATGGCAATTCATAACATATTTTCGAATGAGCTTGTGACTGGGGTATACATATGTATATTTATGTATTGAATCTCTGTCTATAAAAGGCAGGATGTGTGTGTGTGTGTGTGTGTGTGTGTGTGTGTGTGTGTGTGTGTGTGTGTGTGTGTGTGTGTAACGAATGCACGGCCACAATTTTCGACGGATTTGCACCAAAATTTACATGCACATGCTCCAAGTTAGCGGGAAGGCCAAGACCGACGTTGCGTTTCCCAACTCTCATTGATAGTGGAAATAATCAATTTTTTCATGCTTGTACGGCAGTTTTCATGTAGTTTGCGGCCATTTTCTACTGGCCAAAGTGAGCTGGCTGCCACGAACAGGCAGAAAGATTCTATTGGCCAGCGTGAGAGCCAACAGCTGACTGACACGAATGTTAACTAGCATGCTAGCATGCAAAAAAAATCGATAGCTGTCGTCACAAGTGGGAAAAATTTAAATCTGCATGGCACTTTACTCCAATTGGCTCATTCGCTTGCTTAAACTCAACGTTGATTCTGATTCCGCAGAACTGGGTTGGATGTGAAAAAGTATTTGTTGTTAACATTCTTTTTTCATTCGGTTTTTCCAGTTACGAATCCTTTTTTTTAAAGCTGATCGTTTTGTGTTCATTTTGTTTAGTTCTTTTTCATAAGAGATTTAATGTTTAGTATAGAGCTTAGAAAAAATTCGCAGTGTGAGATAGGCAAGAAGTAGGCATGTAGCAACATCAGTACGGCAAAGGGCACTCCTTTAAAAAAGGCAAGGAAGGGCAAAAATATTTTAAGTCAAGTGATAGCGATTGTTGTATGAGTCGTACGATTTTTGAATCAAGCACGGGCAACGCCGGACCATGCTGCTAGTGATGCATATCAGTAATCTGATATCTATTTATAAATATCTGTGGATATGGATGTAGATCAGGTCCAAAGTTACTGCTGTCATATTTGAGCGGGAGCTGCCGAGACCTCACTCTCTAACCTTGATAGAGTCCAAAAGCGACTCCGAGTCCTTGTGGGTAACGAATTATTCTCCACCCTCCAACCTCTCTCTCTCACAGGCTGAATGTAGCAAACCTCTCGCTGTTCTAGTGCTACTTCCACGGAAAGTGCTCGGACAAACTACATTCCCTGGTCTCGCCATTTCAAACGTTCACAGCAAAGAGTGGACATGCCAGTTAAATAGTAAATCACCCACATTCGGTCCATATTTCGTGGATGAGAAGTAAGAAACAGCTTCTTCCCGCGAACCAGTGCTCTGTGGAACCGACTTCCAAGAGGATGTTTCCCCGATCATTACAATCTTAACCTGTTCATATCCAGGGTTAACCGTTATCTTCCCTTCATATCTTATATCGTAGCTTATATGGATATGAAGCTACTGCCTAACGTAACCCTTTACCTCGAGTGGCCACGAAGCTTTGTGCAGGGTGAACCTTACTATAAAAAAAACATACATCTGTACATCCACATCGCTGCAGGGAAGACTCGATGGGATTTAAGTCTCCCCAACTTTTTACTGAGACTAAACAGAAGGCTAACTCTGTATTGAGATTAGTTATATCATTTGTTTAAAATCACTACTGACATTAATTTTCAAAATAGATCATAAAACTATCATCTTTTGTTTTTGCTTTGTTTTGTTTTTTTGTTTTTTTCTCATGGCATAAGCTTCTAAAACTTTCATACTAATCTTATATGTAGAAACATTTTATAGTCATTCCAGAAAATAAAAAAAGGTACATTCTAGAAGTTTACAGACTTTTTAGGATAAGCAGTTATAATTGTTCTGAATTATTGTAATTTTAGTGCATTACTATACATCTAATAAGCTCACTTGCCAACTTTTCAGATAGAAGGAGACATTCTTTTTGGTTAATTTTGCTTAAAGGCATATCAGCCTCTATGTTTTATTTAATGGGGAAATATAAATATTTTCAATACAATCTAATGGCTCCAACTTCAGTTAAAATGTATTGTTGGTAAGTTTACTAGAAATAAGTATTGTTGGTAGAGCCATGACTGAATTGAAACTGGAGACAAAACACTATGAAAGTATAAAAATAGATTTTTATAGTAAAAATACCAGCAATACATTTTTTTAAAAATTGACTCTCAACAAAACCTCTCTTTACAAAAATACGTCAATGAGACCTGATCTACAAACTCATTTCTTACAAAGAATACATATTCTATTCCTACGAACCTATCCTAAAAATCTATTCGGCATTAAATAACTCATTGAAGGTGATATGCTGTAAAACAAACTAAACTAAACTATACCTCTACCTTCAACGACTCTTGGGCATTATTGTATGAACTATAGCAATATATATATATATATGTGTGTGTGTGTGTGTGTGTGTGAGTGCGTGCACGTGCGCCCAAATATAATGTTAATTCTTTACAATTTTTCTTCTATTTCTTTTCTTGCTATTATTATTTATTCGTTTCTTCGTTCCTGCGTTTCATTTCCGACGTTCACCTGCCACCCCCCCCCCTTTTTGTAGTTGGTATTTCATTTCTATCTCTTTCCTACAAAGAACTGTCTTACCTAATAGGAAAACTGGCCGTGAAGTGAACAGTGAGAAAAATGTATGAGAAAAAGATCGGGATATTTACTTCAATAGGATACAAAACCAACTGTCCGCTTTCTTTGCCGCTCTCCCTGGGATGCAGGTATTGCAACAAAAGCCTTGAAAATATTTACTCTCTCTCTCTCTCCCTCTCCCTCTCCCTCTCTCTCTCTCTCTCTCAAGTTACCACTTATCTTTATCCCTCTCAGCCTCTCTCTCTCTCTTTCTATTCATTCGTCCATCTATCCATCTATTTATCTGATTCTCTCTTTTTATTTGCCTTCCTGTCTTTCATAATTGTCTTTTTGATTATACATTTTCTCAGTTTCTATTAACTTCTCTAAAATTATTTTGTGTCTTTTAATTCTTCCTCCTCTCTCTCTCTCTCTTTCGTTCTCTCTCCCTCTTTTCTCCCTTCTCTCTCTCTCTCTCTCTCTCGTTCTCTCTGTATCTATCTATTTATTTTTATCCCTCTCTCATACTTACGTTGATTCCCATTTTCTTTTTGCTTGTGTTTTTCTTTCGCAATTCTTTTTGTTTTTGCTTATACATATGTATTCACAGTTTCTATTAACTTTCACTTCCTCCTCCTCCTTTGTTTCTTTCTACCCCTCTCTCTCTCTCTCTCTCTCTCTCTCTCTCTCTTTCTAACTCTCATAAACACGTACATATACATATACCCTTATTTCCTTCATAATCACTCTTTTTTTTTCCTTTATATCCTCGAATCGATTCTATCTTTCTAGAATTCTCTTTTTGCCACACATTACTTTTATACTATTCTTAATTATCATCTTTTCATTGTGGATTTTCTTAAAATCATATTTACATTTTCTTTTTCGAGATTTCCAGCAAAATTATATACGATTCATCTCTAAAGTCATATCAACTTTCATTTTAATTCCGCTTCTCTTTACTCTGGAAAAGACCAATGCAAATGGTTAGCATGGCGTGTAACTCTCCCCTCCCACACACACTCAATTGCACAGAAACGAGAGCACAAATTTTCTACATAGAAAATTTCGATTGCTACTATTAATAATATTTAATATTAATTTTCTTTCTGTTTGTTTTCGTTAAAACCGATTGTTTTTCATGAACTTTTAAATAAAGATCTATTGATGCGTTATTTTGAGAGAAAAAAACAACGGTTTTTAGTTTCATTTCTACATTGTAATACTTAAATGTTTAATCTGTACAGATTCAGTCAGTTTATGCTTTGAGGAAGAAAAAAATACAACAGAGTTTGCGTCTTCGGTTTTGTTTACAATAGTTTATTAAACCAAACATCTTTAATTTCTGTTTTTTCACTAAATATTATTTATTTTACTTTCTCTTCTGGACTTTTTTAATTCTCAGATTATCACAAATTTAAAATTCGAGATGCGAACATATGTTTTTATTTTGTAATTAATTTTTTTTCTTTCGGTTGCGTTATTGGTATCAATGATCATTTGATCTTAAATATTTTCAGATGAAATTTTAGATATTTTTTGCCTATTAGGTGTGTTCAAAAGTTCTCAAGGCCCTCTCTTTTTGAAATTCAAGACTAAATATACAGTAGAAAAATGTTTTTAAATAAAAACTACCCGAAAAATTTTGCGTGTATCTAATACTTATGTAGCGGACCATGGGTTTACGTGCTGTTAAATTAGGAATATGTGCGTTTATTCCTGCTAGAATGTCCACTACAAGAACATGGCGGACTCAGAGATTGAATCCACCAGAAAGAAGTGTAAAGAAAAACCAACAAAACCGATATATATATATATATATATATATATATATATATATATATATATATATATATATATATATAAAAAAATATATGTATTAAACAACAAAATTTACAATGGACATAGACATTAACACTTTTGTGCGTGTGTGAACGTAAAGAGTTTGTTCTTTGGTGAATGTTCGTACGTACGTGTATGTGTGTATAATGTTCATGGCGTCTCCCACAAATGGGAAAACGCAATCTTCTGCGAGAGCTTATATTGTAGATGTGTTCGCTGAAAATGAAGAAATGAAAAAGAGGACGAGGCAAGAAATCGCCCAGTAATTATAGTGTAGGGAGAGCGTCCCCTAGTGAACAATTTGGGCAATTAAGGACAAGTTTACTCCGACACTTATCTATTTCTGCTAGCAATTTCAGCGTATAACGATAAACTTTATCTGGCAGCAAGGCCTTTGATCAGGTGATTGGATGTTTTGAGAAGTGTGGAACTACCTCTTAATTGCTGTTGTTCCCTGGTTCACCCAGACCCGGGGTGGTAGCACCTCTTAGGTGCTTCTACTCTGTATCTAGATGTTCTTGATAAAATCCAAAGGAAAATCTGCAATGTTATCGGTCCTGACCTGCCATCTTATTTTTAATCACTTTTCCACCACAGTAACGCAACTTCTTTTCTATAAATAATTTAATGGCAGTTGTTCTGATGTGTTTCCCTCTATTGTAATCGGTTATGTTTTGCATATCTCTCTGCGTAGTAGCAATCGTAGTACAGTTCTCCGTGTCCTGAATAGCAACCAGGTTTGCTAGGCATAGCCCTTATGTTCGCCAGTTGTTCCCTATTTATACTGGTCTATCTAATTTGCATACGATACTACAGTAATCATTGCAAATATTCAATGAGGTTTTCCTTTTTAAATGTTGTTATTTTTATCCCCGCTCCACGCAGATTTTACATATGGTAACTAGTTAGGACTACGTAGAGATTTTGAGTTATTATGATGGCTGTAGTAAGAATAGTAAGTAAGAATGCGTTGTTTTGGTGTAAGGAATACTGTGGTATGTTTAGGTCAGTAATCCTGGCTAGCTAAGTTTAAGATAAGACAGATTGAAGACCAACCTTCCCCTATCCCCACTTTTGGCCTCGTGCCACATTTTTGTATTTTTCAAAATAAACATTGTTTTTCCTCTATGATACTTCGAGTTCTCGAATTTAAGCGCAGTACTAGATTGGCAGCGAGGTCTCGCCATTTTACTGTTGAAATCGCTACATGTAACTGTAATTTCCATTCTAATAGTTTCTTCTACACTTCTTATCGCCTCTTTGCTTTCCTACCAACTACAAGCTTCAAAAATTTAAATGCAATGTTAATCATCACTTCCTGTCTTTTTTAATTTTGTTTTGTTTATTTTCCTCTCTCTTCTCAGTAACGTCTTCTCAGTTTCTCTCACTCTCAGTAACTCTTTTAGTGGCATTATCGTCTTGCTTGGGGTGAAATGATAATAATTTAAAAAAAAAAAACTCTCCCAGCTAATACAATAACGTTGCGACAAACTTTCTGTGCCTTTGCAAAGTAATGTTTTTTGTAGACTATTCACAACCTGCCTTGTAAGGTTACATTAACTGAAAAATGATATTTGCACTATTTATATCCGGACTATTGTCCCTATTTTTGTTGTTGTTATCACAATGGTTCGACCGTTGCGCCCCCCGATGTATATTGAATTGGATAACCTACAAAGAAATCTGAACTGAACTCTTTAATCTAAGGAGGTAGATTGTTCTCGCTTCACTTCTCATGTCTAGGGATATCTCGTCTAATTCTTAATTTTATTTAGTACTGCTTAGTTATTGCTTTCTCGTTTCCACTGAGTTTCAATACACACTGCCCGATTGAACTCACAATCAATATGTCAACAAATTACTAAACCAATGCTTTAATCTACTGGGACATTGTCCCATAGGACATATTTCCTGTAGTGAACTTGGAGCTCTAAATCTAACCAGCCTGATGATTAGAATCGCAACTACTGCTGCTGCTGCTGTATGTCATGTTTTGATTGCTGCTTCTGCAGTTGAAGCCATGTTGTCATTTGTCAGATGAGCACAATAGTCCAAGTATAAATAGTGTCAATAATAACTATTTTGTCCCATTATTTCAGACAGAAAATGAGTAATAAGTTTAGGAAGATATTATCGTCTTCCAAAGTAATTATTATCAGTTCAAAGAAACGTCATACCTTCTGTGCATATTAAGTAAAGAAAAGAATTGTGACAATAACTTTGCGACAACGTTGAGGATGTGCGGTCATTTGGAGGGCCAGGAAAATAGTTGATTGCCACGGTATAGTAGCCTCACCGCATATCCCCCAACAAAAATACAATGTATCGGCAACGTTGCAGAAACGTTCCTTATTAGCTGGAACAACTGCTTCTGCTGTATATGTTGAAGCAAGAATGTTGTTCGCTGACAGATATTTTTTAGAGCTGACTAACTTAAGCCCAAGGCTGTATTTGAAGGCTCTTCATTCGTTGGAATAGTCTTAGACTCAATAGCTGGTGAGATCATTACGCTAATCAGTTTATTACCGTCGAAATAAGGATATAATCGCTGGTAAATATTGACTACTGTTAGCGTTATTTTGTACTAGGCTAGAAGCCGCCCTTCAGGTGAACTTTAGGCTAGCCCCAGCGGAGGAATTTGGGGCCTTCGGTCTTTTAATTTCAGCGTCCTATGTACGCAAATGTTATAATGTTTTATTCACCACCTTAATTCGGCATAATCTTTCTTCGTATACGCAACAGATTTCCGTAGTTTGTTTACATTTATTTTGCGCACATTTTTATAAAAATCACCATTCTTTATGATCCCTTCATATAAAGTTACTCTTGAAAGACATTAGGGAACCCGAACTATGTAATATTTCGAATACGTCACAGTACGTGTGCTAGAAAGAGTAAAAATATGAGAACGTACCGTGCCCAGCTTAAATTTTAATTACTGTTTAATTAGAAGATACCAATTGCAATTTCGACGAAAAGCGAAATTAAAATTAAACGTTTAATAAAGAATTCTCTCTTAAATCTTTCATTCTGTTCGATATTTAAATTTAACGTTAATGAGTTATTCATTTAATTTTTAATCGCTGGTAACAACAGTAGTTACTACCAGTTACTTGAGGCTGTTTATGATTCATCGAGATCGAAACATGGACAGACGGACGGACGGACACATGTGCACTGAGCTTTATTTATATAGATTGAATTATCTTTCGTTACTGACAATTGTTCAGTTGCTCTCAGGTACAATAATAAATTTTAGTTTAACCATCTAGTGTCCGTTCCTGGCTTCAAAATTTTACGAAAATCAGTATAAATTGATAAGTCATAAATTTTATTTTAACACGATCTGTAGGTACAGATTGTATTATATACCGAGCTGTTTTTTACTACGTTAACATTTCCATGCACAATTTATATATATATATATATATATATATATATATATATATATATATATATATATATATATATATATATATATATATATATATATATATATATATATATATATATGAGTGGGTGTTGAAACGTTCTTTACTCTACCCACTTCTAACGTCTAAGCAAATATCAGAATATATTCCTTCTTTTTATGAGGGCGCCTTTGACCGGCCGAAGACATTTCATCCCGTATATATATATATATATATATATATATATAATACCACACTGTAGGGGTTGAACACACATATCCAAGCGACCAGTCCGTTGGGATTCACGGTGGCCGATGGGGCGGGAGTAATATTGATGGTAGTAGATTGCTCGAACGAAAAGATTCAGGTCTTGCAGCCGGCCACAGACATGAGATATGAGCAGGGTCATCACGCACTGCACGTCATTAACATAATATTCACATCACGCACAATAAATATGCCACTCATCTCTCTGTTTACCAATCAATATCTTTAAAAGTATTTCATTTACAAATCGACTATTAACGTGAAAAGACTTGCCGAATGCCTTCCACCCAAACATCAAATAATAATGTTTGCATAGAAACTAAGGATATGTATGCCTTCCCCCTTATCTTAGCCGAAAGCATTGCATATATATATATATATATATATATATATATATATATATATATATATATATATAAGCGAATACATATATATATATAACAACGAATACATATATATATATATAAGCAACGAATACATATATATAAAAGCACAATACATATATATATATATATATATATATATATATAACAGAATACATATATATATATAAGCAACGAATACATATATATATATAAACAACGAATACATATATATATATTTATATATATATATAAACAACGAATACATATATATATATATAAGCAACGAATACATATATATATAAGCAACGAATACATATATATATATATATATATATATATAAGCAACGAATACATATATATATATATAACAATATATACATATATATATATATATTCAACGAATACATATATATATAAACAACGAATACATACATATGTATATATATATATATATATATATATATATATATATATATATATATATATATATATAAGTAACATATATATATATATATATATATATATATAAATAAAACGAATACATATATATATAAGCAACGAATACATATATATATATATAAATAACGAATACATATATATATATATATATATATATATATATAACAACGAATACATACATATATAAGCAACGAATACATATATATATATATATATATAAATAACGAATACACATATATGTATATATATATATATATATATAAAAGCAACGAATACATATATATATAAGCAACGAATACATATATATATATATATATATATATATACGTATGCTAGCAGTTTCCTTTTCTATTTTGTGTTGCTGTTGTGGTACCGGTAGTTTTAATATTATTTCTTTTCAGTGTATTTCTCTCGTGAGTATTGCTGTCGGTCAAGTGGCATCAAGTCTTCTTATTAAATTACCTTACTGGTCAGGTTACTGTTTAATTTTGTTTCTTTCTTTTTATCATTGAATCCAGCTTACTCCAGTAACACCTTTCGAAACCTTAAAAACGTTTTTACTGCGACAGGAATTGTGGGTAAAAGTTGCTTTCATAGTACATCATATTTCTCATGACTTTAAACATTATTTTAATGGCTGCACATGTTTGGGTAAACGCCCTGTCTGGTTTTCTTTTGTTTGTTTGGGGCTTTTTGTTATTTCTTTCGTTTGTTTTTTTGTTTTGTTTTTTTGTTTTGTTTTTGTTTGTTTTTTTAACTATATGAATTACATCTACCGGTCTATGTATTAGAGACCGATATACGTAATTCCTACTGGTTTTTTTAAAAAAATGGAAATCTACTCAAACATAAGCATCCACTAAAATAACATTTAGACTAATAGCAAATAATATATCGTATTAAAAATTAAAATCTAATGATTCCTGAGAAATGTCTTTGTTTATGTTTCGAATATGGAAACAAAATTTCAGCATTTACAATATTTACATTCGGAATATTGTCCTCATCTTTGTTGCTGCTATCATGTAAGTAAATAAGAACTGGATGAGATATCCTTAGACATGAACAGTGGAACGAGAACAGTCTAACTCGGTAGATTACATAAGGGTTCAGTTCAGAATTCACTGGAGGTTACTCAGATCAATATGTATCTGAGGAAGGCCGGAGTGTACAAAGGCGGAAATAACAACAACAAGGATGAAGACAATAATCCGAATATAAATAGTGTAAATAATGATAACTTCCCATCCCAGAAATTCAAAAAGAAAAAAATCAACAGAAATGGAATTTCGAGTAGATACAGGCTTTCGAGATCTGGACAAGTGGATGTGCTTTCTCTTAAAGAATAGTCGAATCTACCTGGGAGGTGACGTTCTTTATAGCCGACCGGTCTAAAAAAAAATTCCTGACCAGACAGTGGTTTCCTCTTCAAAAGGGAACGTAAGTTCGAACACTACCGGAGAGAATATCA
This sequence comes from Acanthosepion pharaonis, assembly GCA_903632075.3. Taxonomy (NCBI): domain Eukaryota; kingdom Metazoa; phylum Mollusca; class Cephalopoda; order Sepiida; family Sepiidae; genus Acanthosepion; species Acanthosepion pharaonis. Next base: position 65,262 of record CAHIKZ030001827.1, on the reverse strand, counting down.
TCTTTATTAAGTCTCTCAAATGCACAGACCAGTAATTCAAACTTTTGAAAAGACAAGGCACATAACGAAATATCAATATCGACTAAGATAATGTTTTGTAGTAATAAGAAATAATATCGAATTAAAAATTAAAATTAATTAATTTCTTAGCAATTAATTCATATATTATTTCATATACTGTCGTATTACATTTATTCTAACCTCTCTTGCTATAGATATACGTTGACCAGGTACCATTGGAGTTTTATTGCCGTATCCCTTCAGGGTGTGGCCAATCATGGCTCTCCGCAACTTCTTATGGTTTATAGTTCTAACCAATATTGGTCAACTATTATTCCTCCCAGTCCGAATTCTGCCATTCATTTACACAAGTTCATGACTCACTGTTTCCCCCTATTCCTCTTGTTCTTCAATATGTCCTTTGAGTGTCAAATTCTCCGATCATCCTTTCCTCATTATATGTCCCAGAATTTTCAAATCTTCCTGATTTTATGTATAATTGTCTTTGCTTCCAATTCCCTTAAAAGTTATATCCATGATATTCTCAGCATCCTTCTGTAGAATCATATTTCTGTTATCTCAAATCTTCTCTTCATCTGCGAGAAAATTATCCGGTATTCACTGCTATATGGGAGGATTAATATTACATTACGTTCAGCACTCTTTGTTTATGATGAAATTATCTTGTTTCTTAATATTTTGTTTAGCTTTTGGAAGGCATCTTTCGCAATTCCGATAGACCTTCGGATTTTTTCACTGATGTTCACTTTGGCTAAATCTAAGACACAGAAAAAAGTCAGTCTTGCTTGTTGGAACGGAAGATGGTAATCTTTTCTCCCTTCGGAGTGTGTGAGAAAAGTAAATCTGTTGCTATAGTCTTCGATTTAGCGTATCAACGCATCAAGCTTCTTTTTTTTTTTTTTTTTTTCTGCTATACGATATCTAGAGAGAATGCTTCATTCCGTATCTGCCAAGCGCCAGGGGGAGTTATATATTCCCTCTGAGTTGCAAACGCTGGTTTTCGAGTCTCGGTAAACATTGCAATTTCTGAATAATATAAGTTTGGAGAACTAGTGTAACATTATCTTCTTCTAAACTTAATAAATATCGACAATATTTTATATAATTTACTTTCATCTTTCTTTGTGATAATTGTTGAATGAATACTTCTCGCTCAGTTTGCCGTCGCTATTACAAAGTTGGTAATTACAAGAGATTCTATTTTAAATGATTTGTTTTATTTTCTGTTTATTTATTTCTTTGCTTTTTATCCTGTGCTATTTGATATCGCATTTCTTTTTGTTGATTAATGATAATCATTAATATTTTACATACAGTCTGCTTAATAATTTCTTTCACGTGAACTAATACTCATTTCATAAAAATAATTAGATCAAGTTTTAAATATCTCTTTGCAAGATCAAACATTAACCAACCAAAATGCCTAATTACATTATTGTAATCAATGAATCTGATTGATTAATTCATATTTTGCGCAAGTTTGGTTTGTTTTATTGAACTTACTTTTCTTCCACTGAGAAAAATCGTTGGTACATCATTCAGAAATTTGCTCAAGGCTACGTTTGGTCTGTGTGTCTTCACCTTAAACTAGTAGAACAAAAACAGACCAGCTCGTATCACTAATATATGAAGCACTTACTTTTATATACAATACTAACAAATGACATTTACAACATAAGCCTTAAAATTTTTAAAAGCATATTTTAATATATATTACATCTTATTTTTAATTCAAATTTTAAAATTTGCCATATATAAGCAATCTTTCTATCAATACTGTTCTTTTTCTAATTCGTCATGTTTGTATCGTAAGAATTTATATCAACCTTGTCAAAATGTAGTCATAAGTTAGAAAACTTATAGCGTTCGTGATATTGAATTTTGCCGTCTGGTATTTTACATATACCTACCAATTAGTCGAACAAAACTGAAAAAAATGGATTTATCTAAATAAATCAATAGATTTATGGAATTATCTAAATAAATCAAAATAATCTATTTAATTACATTTTCTTATAACTGTGCCGAATTATTTAAACAGATGAAAAAATAACTTTTCTGGATTCATTTTTTATTATTATTATTATTAATTATAAAAATTTTCTCAGCTCAATGGAGAAATGTCCAGAGTAGAAAATTCAAAAAGTTTATAAAAAATATGTCTTGCTGAAAATGTTGGTAAGAGCTAAAAACACAACAGATCTTTCATCAACACGTTCGGTTTGTTGTGCTCCAATTTCTTATCTGTTTGTATTGAAATATCCCACAAAATCTTTCATATTTTTGACTTGAACGCTTTCACAGGTGCCATTACTTTTCTTACTTGAAAACACTACTTCTCTTACAGCTTCCAATAGGAAGAGAAGGTTTAATCTTTGATATATTGTGTCCTTTTGAAGGGTTAATCATCGTCTCCTCTTGATACAAGAATAGAACCAAAAGAAAGAATTTAAATTAACCAACTATGACCCATTGCAATTTGAACTCGCAAAGCTTTGAAAGTTGAAGAAGGTTATAATCATACTAGTTGTCACTGATGCATGACCATTTACAGTCAGAGAAAAAAACGCATGATAAATAAGGCCGATGGTAGTAGTCCGCTATCCATGCATTAATTACGAGACATTAAGATCTTATATGAGAAAATATCAATAATAATAATAATAATAATAATAATAATAATAACTGGGTACAGCAAGCATACATCGAAAAGTAGTCTGTCTGAAGTCCTTGTTGTGCCTTCTTCAAGATACCTATAAGCTTACCGTCACATCATGTTGAAACGACTGTTCCTATACGATCACCGAAGTTAAGCAACGTTGAGTCTGATCAGTACCTTGATGGGTGACGGCTTGAGAATATCAGGTGCTGTAAGCTTCGATGTGCGGATGGTGCAATGGATAATGGCTAGGAATTGTTAATCGGAGAGCCGAGTTCCAATTCCATTTGGATTCGTTATATTCAGTTACATGCAAATACCTTTAAGAAAGGTATGAATCCACCCCTATGAGTTAATGAGTTAATTAGTAAGGCTTGTACCATTAAAACATTATTATCTCCAAAAAATATTCTGTCAATCTAAAAATAATATTTTCTGGCTTTAAATAACCGGTAAATGGTTAATAAGCCGTAGAAAATGAATCAATCAAGACATCTACACAACAAAACTAACATGGTACAATAATAAATGATAATAATAGTGGGTCAAAGATAGTCTTGATATCTGACCATGAAATAAGTTTTGGGGTAAAGGTCTGCAAAAAAAATAAAAAATACTATTGATGTAGTTTAATAAATATGTAAAGGATGAACTCTAATAAATGTCTCCATGAAATTTAATTCCGTTCGACTAATTGGTAGTCATGTGAAATATCAAACAACGACAATGCTTATCACGAACGCTCTAAGTTTTCTAACTTCCGACTACAATTTGACAAGGGAGATATAGATTCTTACTATACAAAGACGATTAATTAGAAAAAGAATTAAATATTTATTAAATTAAAAGAATTAAATATTTATGACATAAAAATATTATTTCAAAATTATGGTCATATTTCTTTATGAATACAAGATGCGCTCTGAAAACGGGATTAAGTTACGGCAATATAAGAAGGAAATGCTGAAATGTTTTCATACCAATCCACTTGCCAAAATCTGACTAAAGAATCATACATCAGAATTTTTTTGGTAACCCTTCTTGGTAAGACAGAGAACTTTTCAGTACCACTCCTTTTGTAAAGAAAATATGCAAATTGATGTTTCCCAAGTTTTCCGCTTATTCTTCTGTGTGCTGCGTCCCTTCAGGATATATCTGATCATTGCTCTCCACAACTTCCTATCCCTTGTTGCCATTTGTGAGGCACACCCTCACCCCATTCCGCCATTCATTCACACAAGCCCATCAGGTAAGTGACTGGCTGCCTTTCCCTCTCTCTTGAACACATTATGCTCCATGAGGGTTAAGTTTTCCAGGCCTACTTCCTCATTACGTGTCCAAAGAATTCCAGCTGTCCATTCCTGATTCTAAATCACGGAATGGCAACTCAGTGGTGGCGCATGGAAACTGAATGCAAACAAGACGAAAGTAAATGATTCAGAGACTTTTTTGTCCAAAATATTCAATATCTACATCAAATATCAAGATGGAAATAAAGTCCATTAGGCATTAATAAGCTGAGTGATTGCAATCTATATGCTTGATCACAACTGAATAAATATGATTGATTTATAAAGATAACCAAGTCTTCATTCCATTTATGTTACCGATGCTGGTCATTTTAACTGAATGATTTCTGTCCATAATTACAAATTAATAACATTTTCTCTCTCTCTCTCTCTCTCTCTCTCTCTCTCTCTCTCTCTCTCTCTTAGAGGTGTAAATCCGATATGTTTTCTGTAAAATCACCAAAAGGTACCTAATACAAGGGGTGATCTTAATAATAGGAGGTTTGAATTGTTCTCAATATGCAATAAATTTGTAGTCTTAATTAAGGTGCAGTCAGAAAATTATTTAAAGTGTCGAAATTAATAAACGGGGGTGGTCCTACTTAGCTCGAGGGGTCGTAAAATTTCTTCAAAAACTAAATGTCAATCTATTAAGAACCTAAGAATATTACTTTATAGTCACACGCACACACACACACACACACACACATACACACAAATACACACACACACATATATATATATATATATCCAAAGCTTATTAGGACCACCCCGTTTATTAATTTCGCTTATTGATAAGGCAATATATATATATATATATTAAGCGAAATTAATAAACATGGGGGATGGTCTAATATGCTCGATATATATATATATATATATATATATATATATATATATATATATATATATGTATATATATATATATATATATATATATATATATATATATATATATATATATATATATATATAATCTTGTTAATAAGCAGTCAATCACTGATACCCACTGAAGAGTGGACGGACAGGTCCGTCTACGAAACTCTGGAGTCAGGATGGTGAAGGCAACGTCAATCAGCTAAGTGACAAATTTTTTACTTATATATATATATATAAGTAAAAGTTTGTCACTTAGTTGATCTCTCTCTCTCTCTCTCTCTATATATATATATATATATATATATATATATATATATATATATATATATATATAGGTTCATTGAATATGACAGACAAGATAAAAAGTGAATTAATTTTTTTATTTAGTTTTTTTCAAACTTACATTATTCCGTTTGGTGTGAGTAAGGGAGTGTAAAAACTGTCTGTATTGTCCATTGTCCCAGGTGCTTTCAATCACTTTTTAGTCACTTTCAACGTAGTTTGTTTTAGGTGTTGTTAATTTCTCTTCGTCTTTGACTGTTTCAGGTGATTGCTTTTTACAAACTTTTAACACACCATTGCTATTACGTTGAATGTTCAAAAAAATACAAAGACTTTCACTCGAATTCCAGTCGCGGTCAACACGCAAAGCCTCGGAATAAACGTTCCGACTTGTATTCAAAACAGCACAAAAAATACATCTTAAACAGTCCCACATGAAAAGAAATTAACAACACCTAAAACAAATTCCCTTGAAAATGGCTAATAAGTGGCCGAAAGCGCTGTGGACAATACGGACAATTGTGGCAATTCCTTACTCCCACCAAACTTTAAAATGTAAGATTGCTGGAAAACTAAATAAAAAATTAATTAAATTTTCTTGTCTGTCATCTTCAAGGAAGCATATGTAAATGGAAATTTTCTGCCCAAATATACATTAGTATATATGAATATAGATAAAGAGAGAGTGAAAGAGAGAGAATGACTCCTCTCCTTTTTTCTTTTCTTCTTTATTCATGTTCTTGCGTCTATACACATATAAGTGTACACATGCTTATGTACGCTTGTGTGTACCTACACGTATGCTGTATATCAAATAAGTAAAGATTCCTTTCCATAGATGTTAGTTGATGCGGACATCGAAAACATTTAACAAAAAGAGAAATAAGAAGAAATAATTAAAAAAAAAAAAAAAAAAAAAAAGAGGCTCTCTTTGTTTGACACGTGCATTTCATTAAGATCTCCTATAACCATTGCTAGGGGAGAGTTAATTTTTATCTAACAACTCTCCCCTTATCCAAAATCTCTGGGATTTCTTTCCCTCGCGACTGCTGCTTTTGCAGAAGCTTGCGCCGTTTTAGATGTTGAGGATATTTTTTTTTTCTTTTTTTGTAATATTTTTACAGTTTTTTTCCCTCCCTTCAGCTTTCTACTTGCCCGCAATTTTCCGCTTTCGTATTGGTTTCAGGGTCACAGTTCAGCCCGATCTCAAGCCAGAAATCAAACTCGTTGACAGCCTCCCCCTGTCTGAGATTGAGCTGAAAACAATTGTGGATATTTCCGATTTCAAGGGCGAATGATTCCTGCATTGAAAAGGCAATAGAGGCCCTACTAATCCGCGCGTGCGGCCGGGCCTTTTGTTTTGTTATTATGAAGACCAAATTGAGCTTAAAATATTATGAACGTAGTCATCAAAGCGGACCGACTTAAAAAGGAGAGCCTGCAGAACTTGAGGAAGGATGATGGAGAGTGTCGAACGCAGAAGAAAAATCTCGTTTTGGATGATTAAAGAAATGGCGAGGAAAATGAAAAAAAAAAAGAGCGAAAGAGAGAGAGAGAGAGAAAATATTGGATGGAAAGGAAAAGAATTTAGACTTTAAGCAACGCCATATATTTAATAAATAGTCGAAAGAGAAGAGACTGATTTGTGTTTTGAGAGGAATTAGTTAACACGGGATAGAGAAGAAAATACAGAGGCGAACATTGGACAGAAGCAATGAAATTATGTCTCATTCAGACGAGAGGCAGAATAAAAAAAAACGAGAGATGTCGTTTATTGTTTTCGGTAGAAAGATGCCTTGAGACTATAAAGGATTTTGAGTGCCGCCAAAGATTTTGGCTGCTTGCTTTTGTTTAGCGGCATATCAACCTCCATGGGTTATTTAATGCAGAAATCTAAAATATTTTGTACGCATTTTTTTATATATATAATGATGGTTTTAGTGATACAAGTCTTACTAATTAACCCATAGATGGGAGAGAAGAGGTAGAATCATAACTTTCCCAAGAGTATTTGCGCATAAGGAAATAGTGAGCCGCTTCAGTTATGCCTCATCACAAGGTGGTCATCATGAGGCATAACTGAAGCGGCTAAAAAGATTCAAGATTTAATTTTTCGTTGTAGGTACTTTATTTTCACTATGGAAGACCATACGCGTAAGCATCTGCATTAGAAATGAGAAAAAAGTTGATTGTTTTTTGGATAAAAGATTTCTCAATAATTAAAAAAATGAAATCTTGTTATAATATTTTCACAGCTGATAGTTTAATTAATAAACACCACTGCTTTGTGGTTTGTTTCTTATTTATTCATTTAAAAACACGAAAAATAATGTTTAAAATAAAAAATATATTTCTTCTCCAGAGAATAATGATTAATGAATAATGTTTCTAAAACAAAAGATGCTTACACACATGATCTTCCTTAGTGAAAACCGCCAATGGTTTAAAATGATGCACCTGAGACATCCCCAAAAGGAGAAATATCAAAAAGGTTTTTCCTTGGTCCCATGTACACGCGACACTCTGACTTTAAACTCGGCTTTGTGCCATATTCTGTTCGATTGGGCGTGTAGATAAATACAGCTATAAATAATAAAATCGACTTATGTTTACAGGTTTACTGTTATTACTTCATAGTTCAAGGACGGCATCTTCTCAGGTAGTATTTTCCCTACGTTTAATACCCGGTGCCTTACTTGTTCCCAAAGTGTAAGTGACAAGCTTGGATTATTTTATTTTAACCTAGTCGCCATGTACACATTGTATCGCTTTAAACTTGGTTATATGTCACTTCTGTTCTAGAAGACTCGCGTAAGGATATATACTTGATGCCTACAGTGAAGCTGTTAGTGAAATGTAAAAAGATCAGAATAAATGAGTAAAAGAAAGAGAGAATAAATTGAAAAAGTGAAAAAGAAAGATAATAAGAGAAGTTATGAATGAAATAAAATCAATAAAGGAAAACGTGGAGAATGAGTATGACAAAAAATGAATAGGTTTGCTTAAAAAAAAAAAAAGTGCAAGTTTAAAAGACCTCATAACGTTTATTTCCTAAAATGGGATTCGGCAGATGTGTAATGCGCTTGGATATTGAAAAAAAAAGTTTTCCAAAATAACATGTTGACAACATTACACTTACAGATATTTGAAAAAGACATTAAGAAAATATTTGAAATCGTCACATTGTAAAAAAAAAAAACAAACAAAAAAACGGTGTTTAGGCGATAGGACGATTATCTTGTTGAAATCACAGAAAGTCGACAAAAACTCAATCTTACAAACAATAGCTAACGAACTTTGTTTATGGTTTAAAACTAGTTTTGTTCTCATACGATCAGCGAAGTTAAGCAACGGCGAGCCTGGTCAATACCTATATGGGCAACCGATTGGGAATACCATGGGCTGTAAGTTTGAATGTACGGTTGGCGTAATGTAAAACGGCTTGGAATTAGAAATCGATGAGTCATGTTCCAATTTCAGCTGAGTTCGTTATATTACTCTCGATACTGTAAAATGAAGACTGGACAGCCCCTGTCCATATATGGCAGCAACACTCTGTTTCCGGCCTGATCTGGATCTTGTGAAGGTAGTGGATGACAGAAGGAGATTGTCTTTCTTTAATGTGTCTTCAAATACCTTACGAACTTTGTTTATAGCTCTGTAATGACAAGCAAATTTAATTCGTTATTATTAACAATGGCTTCCAAGGAATCATTAACCAAGGATAATTACTTTGCTCTTGTGAATTCAAACTTTAAATAGTTATAACCATTGCTTAGTTTAAGCGGGGAGTTCGAATCGAAGTGAAAAAGTAAGTGATAATTATAAAATGTTGAGATTACCAAAATATGTAGGAATAAGAGCGAAAATATGTATCGAAACGTTGCTTCAGATGAACTGGCGAATGAACAGAAATTGTTTTTAATCTTTATTTCAAACGCTAAAATGACTGGATTATTAACCTCCTGCTGACCATCATTTCTATATTGAAAAAAATAGCCTTGTTTGTGAAATTTTCACTATAATAAACTGAGAAAATGTGGTTGCTCTTGAAAAATTACAAGTGTCGAAAACAATAAAATTTCAGCATTGTAAAAAACGCGTTACTCATTTAGTAGAATTGTAATAAATCTGGTATAGTCTTTAAAAACCAAGAAATCTCGTGTCCCTAAAGACATACATAAATAAAAAATAATTATATTGTCACTGTGCCATGTCCATAAAGAAATAAATAAAAATTAATTATAGCGTCAAAAATAATTATAAAATATTTATAACAATTTTAATTATCATTAATACACTCATTCTAAACCAATAAGAATCAACCTCACTTTTATCCTCTACACACAAAAAAAAGTAACATTCTCTCTATCGAACAAGCAGTCAACATAAACAGGCCGTCAACACGCGCGTCAACGAAATTTCGGCTCCTTTTCAGGTCATAACAGTAACATTAACTCTTAGCACTCAACAAAAATTCGAGGTAAGAAAACCCTAGATACTTCTTGTATTTTCCAACTAAATTACCTGTTCACTCATTACAGACATCTAGAAAACAAAATAAAATACAAGGAAAATAGTATACATTTTACTTATTATTTATCTTATCATTCTGCCAGTTTCCGATCCATACTTCATCTACATTTAACCCCAAACTCACAATTTTATAATTATTTACTCAGAATTATAACTCCCTACAAATCTTGTTCATAATCAGAAACAAAGTATTTTCTTTTCTTCAATATTATACTTGTAAATTCCTTAATATCGAAATAATACCAAATATCGGCAGTTAGTCCTGAATCCAGTAAAATTGTTGAAGTTTACAAATTATTATATCTTTTAATTCAACGTATTCGATTTTTTTTATTTTTCTACATGATTGAGCATCAGAAACAAAAGATTAAAAGCTCAAAGCAATTATTCCGCAGTTTCCACGAGAGAATTTAATTTAATTTACTTTCATCGGATTTGAAAGCAAGTTTCAGTAAAACGCCGAATCTTGGCTAATTCGTCTTCTAAATTGGCAGCGTTATCTTCAATTAAGCGCATCTGTAAGTAATCCCTTTGCATTACAAATGAAGAAAGGTTTATTGATATTCAATTAATTTATAATTTCCTTATCGCTTTTTCTTCTTTCTTTCTGGTGTGCATTAACACGATTTATACCAATGTCATTTACAAAAGAACACAAACCCGATAGCCAGCAAGCAAATACCCACACAAGCAGAAGGGCAGACCCACGCACGCACACACGCACGCACACACATAAACACACACACACATAAACACACACACACGCACACAAACATATACACACGCAAGCACACAGATACATACACGCACACACACACACACATATATATATATATATATATATGTATATATATATATATATAATATTGTTCAAAATTTACTATATTTATTGGGGGAAGTGTGCTCAATATCGAAGATAAACAATTTGAAACTTTATATATATATATATATATATATATATATATATATATATATATAGTAATTGATTAAAATAATTCATTATATGAATCCGTACTCACTTTAAATTTTTTATACCTTCGGTGGATTTCTTAGCGAACCATATGTAATGTTATATATATATATATATATAGAGAGAGAGAGAGAGAGATATATATATGGGGGGTCTCGCGCATTTCTGTCTGTGTTTGCACAAATATATATATATATATATATATATATGCACTTACATATATATGCATACAAATAAGCGCATCTACAGTTACCCATAAATAAATACATACATATCCTTGTCTAGATAACCTTAATCTACACATGCACAAACGCATATATATATATATATATATATATATATATATATATATATATATATATATATATATATATATACCCTAAATTATTTATTTATTTATTTTTATTTATTTTTAATTTTCATTTATTAAATTTATAAAATATAGTTTTTTATATGGTGTTGTTTGTTTATCTAATTGATTAATTTGGCGTAACATAATATTTAAATTATAATAAATTATTAAAGTATAAAATGTTATTGTGTATTTTAAAACATTCTATATATTATTATTTACTTTTTATTTATTTATTTGTCGCATAAATATTTATTTTATATATTTTTCTATGTATGACATTTGATTGTATATGATTGTATAAAATATATTAGGTTTAATTTGTTTTTTTGTTACAAATAAAAAATTACTAATATGTGTGTTTTTTCCTAGAATTTAATTCTTTTTATTTAGCAATTTATTTTGATTTTTGCAGTTAATTATTTGTAATTTTTCTTCCAAGCAAAATTAATAATTATTACTATTAATTTTTGTAGGTATTTACCTATTTAATGTTAGTAGAAACCTTTTTCTTTATTTTTGTGTTATTAGTATTTATCTTCAATATCGAAAATATATTTTATACCTTATAGGGTGTTTCATTTAATTTTTTTTCTGAGGCTTTTGTATAACTTTTTTATTATCTCTTAATATCGTTTGTTCCTGTAGCTTTATAGATTATATTGTCGATTAGACATTTATTATCTAAAGGGCATTTTGTTTTTAAAATTACATGAAATATAATCATTATAACTATAGTTATTTTATTACTAGTTCTAGCATTATTGATATTATTTAATTTATTATGTTTTACGTTATGTTTATTTTCCATAATATCTATGCAACTACAACTAAGTATAATATTATTACTATTAATTATTTTTAATAATTTACAATTTTTTAGGGAAATGTTTATCGATCAACTTGAAGAAAGTTTTACGCATCTTTCTGTACAAGGAGGGTTAAATCAAATTATATTTCATTTTATTTTATTTTTAGCTTTCATTTTACATTCCAGTTTATTATATCCAATTTTTAGTCTAATTCAACTTCTTTTTCATTTTCATTAAATATATCCCATATTACTGGAAGTTGCTGGATGTATTTTACTTACAGATAATTGTTTGAAATAAGTTTCTGTGTGGCAGGAATGTTTGTTAATATAAAGAGGTATATTATTTTGTTTTCTGTATGGTTTATAAAAACTATTATTTAAGTTAAAAGTTATATCTCTGAAATTTATTACTTTTTCAACTTACATCAATGCTTTTTGACCCTTGCTATGTTATCAACATTTGCTTTTTTCTACCTACATTTATTTACCTTACAAATTACACTAAACACTACTGTCTATTAAAGGATGAAACATTTTCGCGGATTTTGACGTCATACTAGGGGCTTTCTTTTTCGTCCAAATGCGTGAATTTGTTTTACCCATGCTAAGTCTCGAAAAAAAAAACACTATATAAAATTGACTATTTTTAATCCATAATATTGAATGTGTTAAAATTATTCAACAAGAATAATTTCATGTTGATGTTAAAAATTGCCGCAAAACATTGTTGATTTATTTAAGATGAAATGATCTATTATAACATATTTCTAATTTGTATATCGATACATTGTATTGATTTTCTAGTTGTATTTTTCAGCTATATTGTATATGATCCATTATTGTACATTATTAGATTACAATAAAATTTGTCTTATATATGAATACTGTCTTATGAAAATTTAGATGTCGTTGAATTTTGGATCACAGATTCAGGGCATGAAACCCTTGCTCTGATATATATATATATATATATATATATATATATATATATATATATATATATAATTAAAATTAATTTATTTAAAATGTTTTTTTTTGGCTACACAGTTCTAACCATGTTTCAAAAATGAAAAAAAAATTTTGAAACATGGTTAGAACTGTGTAGCGAAAAAACATATTTTAAACCAATTAATTTATAATATTAATGCTCTGTAAATTTACATTGAGCACTATTTTGTAAAAATAAAAGTATCTATAAGAACACCGGATTATATATCTTACTGTTTCTTTCTTTTTTTATTATATATATATATATATATATATATATATATATATATATAGTTAAATGGCGCATCACTCCAATCGAGGATACTGGTCTACTGGAGCGGCTAGCTAATCCCCATTGCAGACGCCTGCTCGTGTACATTTGTGCTTGCACAGCACGTACGTAGACCACCTGTAGTTTATATTGCAACTATGCTGAGCGGACCTTAGTTACAATTTCTGGGAGAGAGCACATTATCTAGCGTGATCAACAGTCTGAACTAGGCTAGCACGCTCAGACCATCGGTCACGATGACTTGCATCTTCGTGCTAGCACAACCAGTTACGGCTCCCAAGGGTTTTGTCTACCCAATTTCACTCACAAGGCTTGGGTCAACTGGTGTTATGGTTTTTAAGGCACCTTTTAGTGCCTCACGTTGGGATCGCCTCCTTTAGAGCGATAACATTAAGATGTCACCTTCCTGTCAAATCGTCCTTAGTGAGATTCGAACCAGGGTCAAATATATATATATATATATATATATATATATATAATTCTGTTTCTCAATTTAAACGTTATTTTTATTGGATACCCATATTTGAATAGACTCTCCGTTTATCTTAACCACAATTTTATGTCGTCTACCGGCCTGAATATTCGAGAAATTTTAATAAAGACGCATGAGGGTAAATGTTTCTTAAGATAATGTTTAAGATTTCTCGAATATTCAGGCCAGTAGACAAAATATAGGTATCCACTAAAAATAATGTTTAAAGTGATAATATATATATATATATATATATATATATATACATACAGTGTAACCCGGATATAAGAGAAACCCGGATATAAGATAGATTTTCTCTGGTCCCAAATTAGAGCCTGTGTTACCTAAACAAAATAGACCAAACCCGGATATAAGAGAAACCCGGATATAAGAGACTTTTTCTCCGGTCCCGACAACTCTCTTATATCCGTGTTACACTATATATATATATATATATATATATATATATATATATATATATAAGCATTTTAGCTGTAACACACTCAAACTGCCGAGATAAGGATATACGTTTTACCTTTGAAAATAAATTTTATATTTAAATAAATAGTAAGTAAATTTAGTATCAAGAAATATGCAGGTAAATATTCAAAACTCACAAAAGATTTAAGAAAACGGATGTCGATTATTTTTATTTGGTCGATCATGGAACCAACATCTTCTCAAACCAATTTACCTGTCCTAGTTCGATCACAGTCTGGAAATACTTACTTATATATTGGGATGGAAAGTTTGTTTCTACCAACCATTCCAGTATATAGTGTTTATAAAATTATAGTAATGACAAGAACAAAATAACACCAATATTTGCTAATATTAAGACAATGGTGATAAAAACAATCAATATAATAGCCATAAAGATTAACGTCAGCCACAGTAATAGTGACAATGACAACGTCGTCAAATAGCAATGAAAAATAACACTACTAATGGTAAGCGATAAAATCTGATTGAGATAACATCTTAACTTGTATGGTTGCTTTTTATACAAAAGAAACAACAGCATTTTCTTTTTACTTTTTTATTTTCCATAAATCAACTCCAGTCAGTTCTTAATCTACTGTAACAACTCATACTATAATAATCCTTTTTGACATCACTTTTGCCACTTTTTAATGTTTTTTTTTTTTTTTTTCGTTTGCCTACTACTACTACAACTACTAGTACTACTTCAGAACTTGGACGATCATGGCGCACGACTATGACACGTTGAAGCAACGGTTCCAGTATTATCGTCTAAGTTATCGCCCACGTCCTGAAGTTACTGTTTGGGAATTTTTTTGTAGTATATTGTTAATATAATACAATTTTATCCTAAAAATTCTTTTTTTAGTAAAAAGCTTTTTCCAAATTATTTTTAAATATATTTTTCATCTTATCTTTTCTTTCTTTCTTTTTCCTATTGTCAAAAAATAATAAATGAATAAATATTTTTCAATCTTTCTTTATATTTTGTTGATGGTATCCAGTTTTGAATTTTGTTTAGAACGACGGCAAATTCTACGGGCAGTAAAAACGCTAGAGATGCCGCTATATATTGTTATTTGTATAAAACAAGCAACCATTTTCATTATTAGATGTCGCACATTCTATGGCAATGAAGTAGAATGAATTAAATATGGAAAACTATAAATAAAAAAAAGCAAAAACAAGACCAATATATACCGCGGCCATACCATTCGTGGTGTGTTTAATGCAAAATATCCTGACGATGGTTTTGAATTCAGAGTTTTCCTTCTCCAAAATTGGTTCTCCCCTCAAGGCAAGAGAGCTCTATCATCCCTGCTATTTAAAAATATAGCTGAGGTAGAGAAGAATTGGATAGATAACATTCCTAAGAGTGTTTGTGTGATAAATGAATATAGAAGACTTGGCCAGAATTCGAACCTTGAAAGAGTTCGAATTCTGGCCAGAGTTTGAATTTTTGTCCAGAATTAAGTACCCCCACACAGAATATCTAAACAACAAAAGAATTTAATTTTAAATACAAGAAATATCCTCAACTAAAACACACACACATACAAAGTGTTTAGTGAAACACCTTAGTTAAACATTTTCAGTGACAATCTTGAACAAAGCGCAACACATAACAGACTCTTATGTGACCAGATAGAATTTTACATAAATTTACGCAAATTTACTTGTTTTCTCCCACATGAGTCATTGTTGCGGTGTAAACCAGCTATATTCAGAATCATAATTGAGATTTATTATCTTTTGTTCTTTTCAGTTAAAAATAATTGTTCTAAAGCATTATATAGGAAGGATCTGGACTGACGACAAGTGATAAATATATGATTGCTATAGAATATCAGAAGAATAAAAAACAATATTAATTGTTTTTTTGTTTGTTTGCTTTAATGAAAATGTATATTTTAGCAACTTGGGCATTCAACCTTCCAAACAATCAAGTTCTATTTTATTTCGGTCCGGCAACAATGGAAGAGAATGACAAGAAGCCAGATTTCTTTCTGCTCACTCTAAATGCATTAAGAGCTCAAATGGACAAACTTCCTAATAATAAACATCTGGAATTGATCGACTTTTACATCTGATTTTCTGATTTTACGTGAGTCAAGCTAGAGTTTCACTAACGAGCGATGACTTTCACTTCTCAGTCTATTACGGTGGAAACATCCCGATTTTTTTTTTATTAAATGAGAAGAATGCTGCAAAAAGGGAGATAATAAAATGCCAAATTAAATTATTTTGCTAACTACAGATTTTATTCATTATTCAATATTTTCCTTGAAATTGTCCATTGTTTACATAACTATTATTAAAATACATCGTTTATTGCTAAAAGCCAACAAACATAACAACTGTAATAATTAATACGAAAATAACAGAAACGAATGGCTCCATACTTCTGATTGTTAACGCCAATCTGCGCCAACATTATTATTGTTACTATTGATAAAAATGATAACAATGATAAAAATGTATAATGATAAAATGATTATCATCTGTATAAAAATACTATTAAAACTTATAATTATGATTATTTTAAGTCTAATAATATTTTTAAAAAAAAAAAGACTATATCTGTTTTGTGAATTTAACCAAATAAAGAAAAATGTAATCAAATTAAAAATAAAGAAGGAAAAATATTTGATTTGTTTTGTTTTTGTTTTTGTTTTATTTTTATTTTATTTTTTTTTTAATGGCGTGTTGATGCCTGTGTTGGTCGAACTAGAGGTCTGACGAACGAACGGATTGAAGGATGTAGAAAAGAAGGAACGCGCAGACGGTTGAGTGCGTTGATGAATGGATAATGTCAGGTGGGTGGATAACTGGGTGGCCAACGGAGTAAATAGGCGTTTAGATGGTTGGATGAAGAGAAATATGATTCGTTTTAACGTTTTTGTTCAAAAGCGTTGGATCAAGTTACATTTGAAAAACCAGGATTTGTGGATTAACTCAGCTGAATTTAAGCTTGACAAAAAATTATTTTTTTTACAAGACGTGCGGTTTTGAAGATGAAACAAAAACAAAGAAGATTTACGATGATAGAACAATATTAAAAAAATAAAAGAAATTGAAAAATAAAAAAAATGGAGCATTTACAAAAAAAAAATGATTGATTATAATAATATAAAATGGGGGAATGAAAAATGAAAATAAGAAAAACGAAAGAAAAAATTTAAAAAAGATGCATAAAAAGGTTGAAATAGACGAAATTAAATGGTCTTTCTTGTTTAATATCATTTTAGCCTTGTTCACACACACACACACACAACACATATTTATATATATATATATATATATATATATATTTATATATATATATATATATATATATATATTTATATATTTTGCATTTGAAAATAATCCATTTTATTGAATTTTATATTGAAAATCCTCCATCGTCAAAAGGCAAACATATATCAAAAAACGGAAGACATGTGTAATGTGTTTTATGAATATATTTCTTTTCGTTCTGATCTCAATTCATCTGTCAAGAATAAAAAACGTATAATCAAAAAAAAAAAATGAAAGTCTCAAATATATAAAAAATTCTGGATTTTCTATCTTATTTATACATAAATGCACAAATACACACACATAAATATATATATATATATATATATATATATATATATATAAATGTATCAAATGTACTATCAAATATGGATCGAAATATGACAATACGATAAAATAAAAGACAAATTTAAAGAAACCTATATTTAATTACATGTTTTATTTTTATCAAAGAATGATATAAAAATATTACAAACATACAAATTATAACACTGGTATATATTCAATTATTTTTGATTTTCGTTCTCTTTGGTCAGACTCTTGTCCCATACATTAAAACATAGTTAATTCTATAAATATATTAAATTTATAAAAGATTCTTGTATGTCTAATTGGACATCGGATGATAATTTGAATATTCGTAATTGTGAGAGAAATTGTGTCTGTCTAACAGTGAGAATTTTATATATATATATATATATATTTTCAGTATATTTTGAAAAAAATTGTTCTTGTGAAATGTCTTATTAAAAGAAAATTATTTTGATTTCTTTTAAATTTATTGATCTTTCTTTCTAGTATGCAAATAACCTTTTTTAGAATTGTAGGTGTTATATTAAAATAACTGATATTCATATTGTCATTGTTTTTTTTTGTTTGAAAATATCAACAACTACTGGGTTATTTAATGCCGGAATTTGTATATGATGTTTGGTTTTTGATAATTTTTTTTAGAAAAATAACGAAAATTTTGAATACTAATTAAAAAAAAAATTTTTATAAAAAATATATATAAATTACCATCAAAAAATAAATTTTATTTATTCATAAATTAATACTCCATAAAAATTTTACTGAGGAAAAAAATTTATAATTTTGAGCCATTATTAAATTACACCAAATTTATATCAATAAAAAAATTCATCTAGGTATAAAGGTTCGATGTTGATATTTAATTTAATGATTTTAAATATTTATTTGAATACATGTTTGAACATGATATTTTTTGTAAAAATCGAATATTTATATTGGGTCCAAACTTTCGACTAAATTTCATCGTCAGGGCTGTGCGTAAAAAAGAAACAAAATCAAATTTATTTTTTTTGGTTCATTGTGTTTGCAACAATTAATAAAATTTATTTAAAAATTTTTTAACATTAAACCAATTGCTATATAATACGAGAAAATTGAAAAATCCAAAGAAAATCTGCAAAAATTATTTTTAAAATAATGTGGCAATTGAAGATCAATTTTATCAGTCAAGGAAATACCGCCGTAATATTTTACCTTAAATTTTCTTTAGCTTTGGTCCTTTTTTTAAATAAATTTCTTTATGGTAATTTTTTTTGATGGTATATTTAACCTAAAACCTGAAAAAATTTATATAAGAATAAGTCTGAATTCGATATCATATAACTTTCATTCTTGTAATATTATTATCTCGAAAGAAAACGCTCGTGGAACTCTCTTCCTTCTACTTTTTTTTTGAATGTCTGGTTTGATTTTCATAAATTTAAATTGTTGGAAATCGTTATCTACTGTCTTCAAAATTCCTTTATTGATGTTTCGATCCTTTTTTTAATTTTTTTTTTTTTATTCATAATCAATTAACCCAAATTTTTGTCTTAGTTTCTTTTTTTATTTCTTTAACTTGTTAAATTGTTTTTTTAATGATTATATATAATATATATATATATATATATTATATATATATAAATGCATTTAATTTTTGAACAAATGATTTTATATTTAATGTGTTCTTAGTAATATATTTTTTTTAAAAAAAATAAAACAAACAGCAATTTTATTATTGATTATTTTTTTTTTAAACTGAAAAGAAATTTTAAAAAAAAAACTAAAAAAATAAACTTAAAATTTGTTTTCGTTCCAAATCAAATTTGAATTAATTTTTTTCTCAAAAAATTTATTTAATGATAAGGCTTTGCAAAACACATTTAACACAAAAAAAAATTTCAATTGTCTTTTTTATTCTTTTCAATTCTAATTTATATAATATATATATATATATATATATATATTAAGTATTTATATATATATTATATATATATATATTTATATATATAATAAATTTTTATATATTTATAGTGCGGACAAGTGGAATTAAAGGTATCTTAATTTTTGCCTCCCCACTAATTTAAAATATATTATTGAATGAAATTTTTCCTTTAAGTTTTTCTTATAAACATAAAATTATTTTTAAAAAGTATTTTGTTTCCTGTTTTAAATGAGCTATTCTTACGTGTTGGTGTTTATTCCACTGACCAACCTTGTTTAGTATTAAATATTCAAATCTAGTCTTTTATCCCAGAAAATTTATAGATGCATTGACAATTATTGGAGAAAAAAAAAAATTAGGTTTGCCGCCAACTTAAAAAAAACTTGTTCGGAAAAAAATTGTCAAAACAACGGCTTTTACAAATCTTCTCCTGCATTTTGATTGCCATTTGAGACTCTCCCTCCCATGTTTTACCTGTAATTTAAAAAAAAGAAAAATTTTCGCCATTTTTTTTTGGCATAACTTTTTGGGCTCAAATTTTAAAATGATTCTAAATATATTTTATATATATATATATATATATATGTTTTTTTCTATTTAACTTCACAATCTACCTAAAAAAATTTTTATTTGTCTGGTGCTTTATAACGTCAATGGCATAGAAAATTCTGGAATTCAAAAAAAATTTCATGTCTTGTCATTTTGAGAAAAACTCTAGATCAGAAACATTTTTTTATTTTTTTGGATATCTATTTTGATTTTTTGAAGTTTCGTTAAGATATTATGAAAATTTTCCATTTCTTCTGTTTAAATCTTATATGTTTAAATTAAATATATATATTTATATATAATTATATGTTCATTTGTGTGTGTGTGTTGTGTGTGTTTGTCCTTGTGTAGTTATGTTAATATTCTCCAGACTCCCACGGACTTTATTTGATTAAATTTGGTTACCTATTTCATTTGTCCATTACTATTCCAATAAAAGTGTTAATAATCTTTCAACATATTTCTTTGTTCCATTTTTTTGTGATTTCTCTTTTCTTTTAAATTTAATAGTTTTATTTGATCCTTTTTTAGAGTTTTTTCCAAGATGAAAAAAATATTCCTCTTTTTTTTTTCGATCTCTAAATCTATTTAAAAGTTTTTTTTTTTTTTTTTTGATGATAAATTATTGTAATATCAATCAAAAATGGTGTTGGTATTTCAAAAAGTTGCATACATCTACTTGCCTTAGTTCTTCCTTTCTTGCGGGCGTTTCTTCAGATTTTGGAAATTAAAAATGATTCTAATGAAAAGAATAAATCCCATTTTTTCAAATTTTCAGCATTTATCAACAGATCCAATTAAATGACCTTATTACTATTTTGATTTGATAAATGTTATGAATATATTTTTTGTATAACAAGGTAAAACTTTTTCATAATATTTTTAAAAATGATTTTTATCCATTCTTAATCTTTTTGAAAGTTAATGGTTGATTTTACATTACAGCATCAAAATACCGTAAAACCTGAATGAAAT
The DNA here is from genome assembly GCA_903632075.3 of Acanthosepion pharaonis. Classification (NCBI taxonomy): domain Eukaryota; kingdom Metazoa; phylum Mollusca; class Cephalopoda; order Sepiida; family Sepiidae; genus Acanthosepion; species Acanthosepion pharaonis. The sequence continues at coordinate 44,169 of CAHIKZ030001827.1, read as the reverse complement.
ATAAATATTTGATTTGATTCAATTATTCGGATAATTTTTATATTCAAGAAAGATTTTTGTGTTTTTCGTTCACTTTTGATTGAAAAAATTTTTTCTTTTTCCAATTATCAGGTCATCCCATAAGTTCTGTCCGAATTTTGAATAAAGAAAACAAGTGACCAAATGTTACATTTAATTACAGATTCAATCAACAATGTATTTTCCCTGATTATCTATGACTTCCTTCCATCTATTAACAAGCTTACTAATTCCATTACTGTAAAATTCTTTTGGCTTTGATTCGAAGAACTCACAAATGTCAGTTTTAACCTCTTCCTGTGTTACAAAAGCTGTTTCTTCCAAATGATTCTGTAAGCTACGAAACAAATGGTAGTCTGAAGGAGCAAGATCGGGAGAATAAGGTGGATGAGGAATTTTCTCCCAACCAAGTTCTTCGATCTTTTGTGACGTGATTCTTGCTGTGTGGGGTCGCGCATTGTCCTGATGAAACATCACCTCTTTTCGATTCACTAGAGCAGGTCTTTTTTTTTCCTCAAAGCTTGGTTCAAACGCTCTAATTGCTGACAGTATATTTGAGCATTAATTGTTGCATTAGGTGGTAAGAATTCAAAGTGGATTATTCCTTGGCGATCCCACCAGATTGAAAGAAGAACCTTTTGCCCATGAAGTTCCCTTCTCGGCTGTGGCTGGGGTCCTTCCCTTTACCAAGCCACTGTCTACGACGCTTAACATTTCGATAAAAGATCCATTTTTCGTCGCCAGTCACAAGTCTATCCAAAAAAAAAGGTGAAACAAGTTGGCGAGAATGGAGAGAAGAGCAGATGTCAACTCAGGATTTGAGGTTGTTTTCAGACAATTCATGAGGCACCCATTTTCCAAGTTTAGGAACTTTTCCAAGTTGTTGAAGATGACGATGAACAGTTGTATGGTTTGAACTGAGAACCACTGCCAATTCCTCAACTGATAAAGCAGGATTTTCTTCAAGGGCTGCTTCAAGAAGCTTTTCATCAAACTCAACTGGACGTCCGGTTCGATCTTCATCTTCAAGGGTGAAATCTCCACCTCTGAATTTTGCAAACCATCTTCTGCAAGTTCTTTCATTCACACATTCCTCTCCATAAACTGAGTGAATGTTTCTAGCCGCTTCGGCTGCTGAGTTTCCTTTCTTGAACTCATAAAGCATTATGTGCCTCAAATGATTCTTGGGTACTTCCATGTTAGCAGGGTTTTAATCAAACAAAATTTAATTTTATTGTTCTCTGAAATAAAATTTGATCAGTTTAAATGCATCTAAACATAAAAATAATGTTCAGCTCCATTAGACATTATAAAATACTCTTTAAATTTCGTTCATTTTAACAAAAAAAGGTAAATTCGGACAGAACTTATGGGATGACCTGATATATATATATATATATATATATATATATATATATATATAGATATATATATAGATAGATTATATATAATAGACATATATATAAAGAATAAATTTATTTTTTTTATATTTAATAAGATCTATTGATCTTATTTTTTTATCTATTTATTAAATTTATGATTATATTTTTTGTGTTTGTTTGTGTATATTTTATTTAAATAAAAAATATTATGCATATATTTTATAAAAGAAAAATCTCTGTAATGTATTTAAAAATCTACATCATAAATATTTTTGATATTTTGTCGTCACAATCTGGATTAAATATGTTTAAATGGTTATTCATTTATCTAAAAAAAAAAATAAATATTCAAATTGATCATTTTTTCCAAGAATTGAAAATTTTATTTTTGAATTTATAGAATTGTTTCCCACCTTTTCCAATTAATGTGAAAAATAGATTTTTCAATTTTTTTTTCGACAAGTTATTTATATATGTTATATATATATTATTTATATTTTTAAAAAAAAAAAAATAAATAATGTAAAAAAGCCAAAATAATTCTTCATAACAAATTTTCAATTTTAAAATATTATTTTAATTAAATTATATATTATAATTTATAATATATATATTTAATAATGAAATTTTAAATTTTTTATAATGATATAATCTTCATTTAATTTTTAGTAAATTTCGAAATTTTATTTTTTGAAATATTTTTTTTTTTAAAAATTGGTTTTAGATTGAAAATATCTTAATTTCAATTGACAGTTTATTTTTATATTTTAAAAGATTGTTAATATGTTTATATATAAATATTTATAATATATATATATATATATATATATATATTATATATATATTTTGTTCCTGTTTTATAATGTTTCTTTAAAATGTTTTATAAAAAAATATTTATTTTGAAAATTATTATTTTAAATATATTTAATTAATCATTTGATATTCTTTACTAAAAATAAATTTCAATTCATGATAAATAATATATTGAAGATTTTTAAATAATATTTTAATATAATATTTAAAACAAAGATAATAAAAAATTTTGATATTATTTGAAATATATAATTTGTATTTTTTTCATTTTAAATATTTTTCATCATTTAAAAAAAAAGATTTAATGGATAAATAAAAAACAAAAAAAATATTTAATTAAAATTTTTTTCACAAAAATTTATTATTATTTTTCATTTATTAATTTTTTCATGTAAAGTTTTATAAAAATTTTTATGTTTTAAATTTTAAATTACTTTAAAATTTTTTTTTGAAATAAAAATAAATTGTATAGATTTTTTTCAACCAAATTTTAGATTTTTTTTTAAATAAAAATTTTTTTATTTTAATTAAAAAAAAAAAAATTAATTTTTTTTAAAACATTTATACATTATATATAAATTATATATATATATATTATATATAAATATATTTCAATTTTGAAAAATTTTAATAAATTTCATAAAAATTGCATTTTTGAAAGATTTTATTTTGAAATAAAAGATAATATAAAAAAATTATTATATATTATATATATATATATTTATTATATATATAAAAAAGATAGATATATATTAGTAAATTAAATTTATGTAAATTTTTAAGTTTTTAAATAAATTTAATATTATTTTTTTAAAATGATTTTTTTTTTTTTTTTTTTTTAAATTTTTTTATATTTGATTTTTTTTTCGACTAATATATTAAATAGTGTCTATCTAATAAAATTATTTTAATTTTTATAAATTAAAAAATTTTTCTTTTAATAAAAAAAAAGAATTATTTTAAAATTATATTTTTTTTTTTTTAAAAAATGATTTTTGGATTCAAATAATATCAAAAAATGTCAGTTTTAATTTTGAAAATAATAAAACTAAAATTAGAAATTTCTATATAATTTAAACAATTTTATATATATATATATATATTGATTATATCTATATATATATATATATTTCATTATATATATAATAATAAAAAATAAATATATATTTTTTTTTTTATTCAATATTTTATATTTAAAACTTTATGGTATAAAATATATTAAAATATATTATGTGTTTTTATGAGAAATTTTATAATATGTTATTTATGTTTAGAAAAACATATATTATGAAATAAATATTGTATAAAAAAAATAAAGTTTAAAATAATATTTTGAAAATAAATTGATCGAAAAATTTAAATTTTTTATTAATTCAACTTTTTTTTAAACATTTTTTAATTTTTAATTTTAAATAAAAAAAAGTATTCAATAATTATTTTTTAATTTTTTTGATATTTTTTTGTATATTTAATTTCAAATTAAAAAAAATTTTCCTTTTAATAAAATTTTTATAACTCAATGAATTTATGATATTTTATAAATTTCAAAAAAATATAAATAATTTTTAAATCAAAAAAAAATGAAATTGAAAATTTAAAATTGAATAAAATTTATAAAAAAATATTTATTGAATGAATAAAAAAAGTTTTTTTTACATAAAATTTGATTTAATTTTTTTTCCATATTTGAAATTTTTGTTTCTCCAATATTTTTAAATTTTTTTGATCCATTTGTAAATGAATAAACATTATAAAATAAAAAATATACAAATATCATTAAAAAATTTTTAAATATTTTTAACATTTTCGTTCTTTGGTTCCTTTTTTTCATTTATATTTATTTTAATAAAATGAAAATATTTATTTTATATTTTAATTTTATTTTTTATCATATATTATAACATGTATATTTTATAAATTATTAAAAATATATGTTTTAAAAATAAATTTTTAAATTTTTTATTTATATTAAATATTCAATTTTAATTTTTTAAGAAAATTTAAAAATTATTCAAATATTATATTTTTTTTTATTTTTTCAATTGAAAAAAAAAATTTTCAGTCAATTTTTTTATGTTAAATTTAAATATATATTAAAATTCTTTTGTTAAATTCAATCAATAAAAAAATTATTTTTGATTTTTTTAATCTATCCAATTTTTTTAAAATTTTTATCAAATAAAAAATTTTAATGTTGAATAAATTTTATTTTGAAAATTGATTAATTAAAAAAAAAATTTTTAAAAATGATTTTAATTTTTTAAAATATTAATGGAATAAAAAATTTATTTATCATAATTCATGATATTGTTTTTTTAATGTTTTTTTTTAGAAAATTCTTTTTATATTTTTTCTTTTTCATTTTTAATTTTTTTATATATATATATTTTATAAATATATATTTATTAAAATAAATAATTTTAATAAAAATATTTAAAATAGCAAATTAAATTTTTAAATTTTAAATTTTTAATGAAACTAAAATATATTTATTTTTGATAAATATAAAATTAAAACAATTATTTATATATATTTAATATTTATATATATATTTATAAATTATAATTTATAATATAATATTAAAAATTTTTAAATTAATTAATTTTAATTTTGTTTTTACTTTCTTTATATATATTTAATCTATAATATTATCATATCAAATTCATTTTTTTAAATTTTTTAACAATTTGTCAAATTAACTAATTTTTAAAAAAAAAAAAAAATAAAATATTCAAATATAATATATAATATTATATATATATATATATATATATATTCATAAATATATATAAATAAAATATATATATATAAATAAATATATAATTTTTATTAATATATATTTTATAAAAAAAATTTTTAAAAAATAAATGTGAAAAAAAATATTAATTTTTAAAAATCCTTGAAATTATTTTATTTTTAATTAAAATAAAAATTAAATATATTTTAAAAATTTTTAATTTTAATTTCTTCTCAGATTAACAAAATTTTTAAATTTTTTAAAAAAATGAAAAAAATTTACTTTTCATTATGATAATATATAAAATATAAATAATATATAATTATATATATATATATATATATATATATATATATATATATATATAAAATTTTTAATAAAAAATATATAAAAAATTATAAAAAATTCAATAAATTAACATTAATTAAAAAATTCATTTTTATATTATTAAAAAATTTTTATAGATTTTTTATATCAATTAATAATAATATAATCCTATTATATAATTTTTTTATATATTTAGATTTTAAAATCTGAATAAATTTTGAAATGAGATATTTTTTTTATTATTTTTTTTTTATATTTTTTCAAAAAAAATTTCAAAAATAAAAAATGATTTTAAATCTTAAACGAAAATTAATATTTTTAAAAATAAGAATTATTAAATAATGAAATTTCAGGTACAGAAAATTTATATTTTTTATTTGAGGTGTAAATTTATTATCTTATTGACTTTAATAATTTTTAATGACATCTATTTATAAAATTTTAAATTTATTTTTGATAAATTAAATTAATATTTTCATATTGACATTATATACTATTATACATTTATTATTTTCCTAAGTTTACATAATATATTATATATATAACATATATATATATATATATATATATATATATATATAGGTCCAATAAAACTGTCAAACTGACCAGAGAATTCAGAATAGCATGGATCCATCCAGCTCTTATCTCAAATAACAACTTAAAAGAGATTGTTTGACCAACACAAGGAATGTTAAAAGATTCATGTTAAAAAATAAAAAAAAAAAAAAAAACAAATGAAAAAACTACAGACAAAAAATTCATTTTCTCCAGCAAAGACATTCATTTCTGTAATATTTAAATTACCAGCAAGCAATAAATATTTCTCCTCCTGATGATGGCCATTTTGGTCGAAACTAGTCGAGGAATCTAAATGAAATAATAATAAAAAAAACGAAAGAATATTTTCTACAACCCAGTGTGTCTAAAGATTTTAATTTTTTATTTTTTTATTTTCAATATATATATATATATATATTTATATATATATATATATATATATATATATATATAAAATGATAATGGTAACATTTAATTAGATCAAGAAATTTTATTAAAAAAATGTGTTTAATACATATTTGCAAAGATTTAAAAAATAAAAATCTAGAGATTTTAAATATTGGAAATCAAAATCAAATTTTTAAATTTTTTTTAATTCAATTTTCAATGTTCTTCATTGATTGTCATTTTAAAAAATTTTAAATTTGATTTCAACGAAATCATATGTTTTAAAATAAAAAAATTATGTACGCTATATTTAAAAAATTTGATAAATTTAGCGACAGGTTCATTATTAAGGTAAATTTTAATGTTTATAAGAAAGAATAATTGGTAATTTAATGCATTTGGATATTAATATTTTTTAACATTTCTTTTTTTTTTTAAACTTCAAAGGAAATTTCAAAAATACATTTTAGTATTATACAACAGGAAATAATTTCGATTTATATATATATATATATATATATATATATATATATATATATATATATATATATATTAATTGTTTTAATTTTGGACTCAGCAATTTTCAATCTGCTTGTCAAATCATCTTCTTGTTTTGATATGAATCTAAATATCAAAAATCTAACATTTGATCTCATCTATATCAGGTCATCCCATAAGTTCTGTCCGAATTTTAACTTTTTTTAAAATGAACGAAATTTAAAGAGTATTTTATAATGTCTAATGGAGCTGAACATTATTTTTATGTTTAGATGCATTTAAACTGATCAAATTTTATTTCAGAGAACAATAAAATTAAATTTTGTTTGATTAAAACCCTGCTAACATGGAAGTACCCAAGAATCATTTGAGGCACATAATGCTTTATGAGTTCAAGAAAGGAAACTCAGCAGCCGAAGCGGCTAGAAACATTCACTCAGTTTATGGAGAGGAATGTGAATGAAAGAACTTGCAGAAGATGGTTTGCAAAATTCAGAGGTGGAGATTTCACCCTTGAAGATGAAGCTCGAACTGGACGTCCAGTTGAGTTTGATGAAAAGCTTCTTGAAGCAGCCCTTGAAGAAAATCCTGCTTTATCAGTTGAGGAATTGGCAGTGGTTCTCAGTTCAAACCATACAACTGTTCATCGTCATCTTCAACAACTTGGAAAAGTTCCTAAACTTGGAAAATGGGTGCCTCATGAATTGTCTGAAAACAACCTCAAATCCCGAGTTGACATCTGCTCTTCTCTCCATTCTCGCCAACTTGTTTCACCTTTTTTGAATAGACTTGTGACTGGCGACAAAAAAAATGGATCTTTTATCGAAATGTTAAGCGTCGTAGACAGTGGCTTGGTAAAGGGGAAGGACCCCAGCCACAGCCGAGAAGGGAACTTCATGGGCAAAAGGTTCTTCTTTCAATCTGGTGGGATCGCCAAGGAATAATCCACTTTGAATTCTTACCACCTAATGCAACAATTAATGCTCAAATATACTGTCAGCAATTAGAGTGTTTGAACCAAGCTTTGAGGAAAAAAAGACCTGCTCTAGTGAATCGAAAAGAGGTGATGTTTCATCAGGACAATGCGCGACCCCACACAGCAAGAATCACGTCACAAAAGATCGAAGAACTTGGTTGGGAGAAAATTCCTCATCCACCTTATTCTCCCGATCTTGCTCCTTCAGACTACCATTTGTTTCGTAGCTTACAGAATCATTTGGAAGAAACAGCTTTTTTAACACAGGAAGAGGTTAAAAATCTGACATTTGTGAGTTCTTCGAATCAAAGCCAAAAGAATTTTACAGTAATGGAATTAGTAAGATTGTTAATAGATGGAAGGAAGTCATAGATAATCAGGGAAAATACATTGTTGATTGAATCTGAGGGTCGTTTGTGGAGCTTGTGGCACGTAGTGCACCAGGTCTCTGTATTCGGGCCTTCAAAAAGTGTGGTTGGTTCTGCACAAAGCCTTCACCACTATAATCAAATTATATGTGCTGATGTATGGGCTGTCGGTTTCTAGGCTTCTAACTAAGCTGCTTGACCCTCATACGCCGAATACGACGGGAGAGCCCACCATATATATACATATATATATATATAACCGAATGGGTAAGTATAGGTAGATATACGAGCGAGCGATCGTATACAAATACATATAAATGCTCTATAGTGTAAAAAAGATATAATACAGTGTCACCCGGATATAAGAGAGTTGTCGGGACCGGAGAAGAAGTCTCTTATATCCGGGTTTGGTCTATTTTATATACATTAACACAGGCTCTAATTTGGGACCAGAGAAAATCTCTCTTATATCCCGGTTTCTCTTATATCCGGGTCTCTTATATCCAGGTTACACTGTATATAAAATATATAACATATAAAAATATATATAATTGTATATTTCTGAAGCAATCCCTGACCAAATAGTGCGGTTAAATTTTTAATTAATTTTTCTTGTGATTTTATAAATTTTCTTTCGTTCTGAATATAAATTATGTAAAAATTGTCCGAATGTTCTGTGGATGCTAACTCTGTTTGGATAATAAAAAACATTTCTATACCTCTAGATACATAAATAAAATCCATACATTCAGTTAACTGTAAAATATAAAATGATCCCTGATAAAAGAATAGCCGAAAGTTCTCGCACCTACAGAACATTCGGACAATTTCTATTTAATTTATGTCCAGAAATTAAAAAAAATAGTTATAAGAACACAATAATGTGTGTGAGTGTGTTTGTGTGTGTGTGTGTGTGTGTGTGTGTGTGTGTGAGTTTGAGTTTGAGTTTGAGTTTGAGTTTGAGTTTGGCCAAAGATCATCGGAGGTTCTTTAAGTATTTTTTTATCTATGTTTTTCTATATTTCTTATCATTTTCTTGGTATCTGGTAGATATTTCAAAATAAATTTTTTCAGTATATGAATAATTTCGGCTAATGTAAGCCATTATCAAAGACTGGTTTTTGTGCTATGTCACTTTCTTCATTTTCAAATATCACGTTTCCGCGTCTTCTCATTTAGGAATAAACATATTAAATATAATACATTATAAGATTTTTTTAAATGACCACACGAACTAGGCCATTGGCTTAGGACCTATATTAAAGATGGATTCCCCTACGGTATAGACGCCAAAATCGAGTATCCTGACTTCCCATTCCTGCACTTTCGAGTGTTCCTCTTTGATAGCATTTTCATTTTTCACCTTTTATTACCCTTAGAGTAATGGTATTTCAAGTATCGACAGAATAGCAGAGAAGATTGCTGGCAATGTCACCTTTCAGCTCTCAGGTAACATTCACATTTGTGATGGCTAGTTCACTGAAACAGAAATGACGTAGAGAAGAAATATTGTTATGATTTCTCCGTAGCCTTAGATTGTAGATAATCCTACTTGTGTTTCCGATACAGTTGGGTATCATGATTACCTCTTAGACATTGTCCCCCCCCCCTCATTCCTTGATCAATGTTCCGCAGCCGTATTGCCAACCTTGGGCACCTCAGTCCACTCTTTGATGTTTATTAAAGTTGATGCAAGCACCAAAGATCTCCTCTGCTATATCGTTATATAGGACAATCTATCAGTTTAACAAAGCTGATTCGGATTGCTTCAGATCCTACATTGCAAAAGCACCACTCTCGGCTCTCTTCAAAAATCAACCATTCTCAGACGGCCTCCTTCATTTCCAAATGGATTCACTCCGGCATTGAAAACTTTATCAATCACAAAAGTACCAGCACCATTTATATGCATATGATACCACAGTGTTTGGGTGCACCTCCAAATATCTTGATGATCAGTGTCTGGCAGATAATCTCTTCACTGACCTAACTCTCACAAGTCAAGCGGGAATATCTTATCGAAGCCAGTCAGCCCTGGTTCACGCCTAAATGTGCTGCAGCCATGGCCTGCCGTAATTACTATTACCGACTGTACCAGATGATACGGTGTAGAAGAACCCTTACCTCATTCAGATCTGCGCACAATGACTGTAAGACAAAGAACAGCTATGCGCAGGCAGTTCAAGCCAAAGTAGAAAACAAAAACCTGGATCCCGCCAGTTTTGGAAGATGGCAAACAGAATACTCAATAGAAGTAAATCATCAATGCTCTCCATAATATATATCCCTGGGGTTATCTCATCATCTTCGGAAACGTCTAAGCTAACTTTGCCTCTAATTCTAGGTTAGACGAAAAACAGCATCACTGAACAGACTTCCTCCACTTCACGGAGTACAAGCTTTGTGATATCTCTATATCGGCTCAGGTTTCCAGACTTATCAAAAGCCTTAACTCTACGAAGGCTACTGGTCCGGATAAAATTCCTGTTGTTTTGTTGTTCTTCTCAAGAAACTTGACCCAGAACGGCCTACAATCTTGTTGAAGCTGTTTAACCGCCATCTTAAGAAATGTCTCCTAAGTCTACTGTGCTTCTTGTGTACAAGAATGCAGGTAAGCCCTCGTCCCCGTTACAATATTGTCACATCAGCCTTCTTGGTATAATTAGCAATGCAAATTATCAAAAACAAGAAAGTTGTTGAATACATCAACAAAATAACTCCGATGCAACAAAGAGTATTATTTTCGCTCTTCTAAGTCCACTGCTGATATCTCACATAAAATCAGTGAAAGGCTTGATAATAAAAAATATCTCGAGAGTGATCACCCTATATATCACGAAGGTCTTTGACTACACAAAGTGGCCAATCCTCTTAGTTATCAAGTGTTTCTTGTCAGGTCATGTTTCCTATGAAGGTTTCCATTAATGGTCAATCCTCTGAGGCACATGAGATCAATGCTGGAGTCCTCCAAGGCTCTCTTCTCGGTTCTACCCTGTTTCTTTTTTATATTAACGATCTTCCCAAGAACTCAGAGTCATCAAGTGCAACTACACATCCGGATTGGTGCAGGTTTAGGGTCTGCTTGGTGGTGATGTATAGAATGATATCAGTCAGTTTTTTTCGCAGGTCAGAGGAAAGATCAGCTGACAGGCACGGGTTGTCATGGTGTGATATGATCCGCATATATATTTACTAGGGACCTGAGAAAGTTCTTGGACAGATCGTTATACTTAGTAAATATAAATGGTGTTCGGGAAGTTACTGTGTACTTTTCTAATCATTATTTTTTATATTTTAGATTTCACCCCAATATGGTTTTAACAACTGAAGAACACGTATTTTGAGAAGGTGGTAGATTCACAGATTTGTTGCGACAGCATTTTGCTGATAAATTTTCAAATACATCTGTTTCACTTCGCAACTTCATTTCATAACCTATTTCTGGAAATAGCGTCAGCAGACAATGGTAAACGTCCAGAAAAAAAAGCTATCGATGGAAGTTCAGCAAAGCTATCGATGGAAGTTCAGCAAAGCTATCGATGGAAGTTTAGCAAAGCTATCGGGGGAGAAACTGTTGGGTATTTATGACAGTATGCAGCAGAGTT
>CAHIKZ030001827.1:0-30000 GCA_903632075.3 Acanthosepion pharaonis | reverse complement strand
CTCTTTCTTTCTCTCTCCCTATATATATATATATATATATATATATATATATATATATATATATATATATATATACCCACCTATAAATCTCTGTCACTATCTCCCTTCCTATCTATCTATCTACCTATCTATCTTTCTTTCTCTCTCTCTCTCTCTCTCTATATATATATATATAGAGAGAGAGAATGGTGAAAATATCATGGCACATTAAAACATTTTAAAGGGTATATACATTTAAATGTTATGAAATAAAACCATAGATTTTTTTTTAAATACCCACATAAATATGAACTTTCTTAATTTCAATGTTTTTATTCAACTATTTGAGCCGGTTATTCATTCAAATAGTAACGCTGGAAAATTACTACTTGCACGCACACATACATATGTATGCCGTGATAATATTTCGCGTGGCACTTAAGAGGATCTTGCGGCACACTAGTGTGCCGCAGCACGACAGTTAAGAATCTCTGGTCTAAGGTGTTTGCTAATATGAAGATGTCGTCGATATATGGAAGGAGGGTGCTTGGTGAAATTATTGAAGACTTTGTATTCTGCATGTCTCATATTGCAAGTGAAATTAGTACGATGCTGTAAGTTATTCTCTGAATACGCATCAGCGAAAACTCTCTATGAATTTATTCCTTTTCAGAAATAATGTATATATTTCGACTTGTATTTCAGATTTAACTTGAAAAATTATTTTTAAAATCATCTTTTCTTCCACTCAAGATCACACATTTATTTACTTACCTTCTGTTACCACTTCTACAATTACCAGGTGAAACCAGTGCAACGTGGTTATTGGTATCGGCCGCAATCTCTACTTAGACTTCAAAAGAGGTGAAAAATTAAAGATATCTTCTTCATCAGGACATTGATGACAATGGCCCTCCACATTTACCTCTCCTTTGTTGCTCTTAATATATTTTGTCTTTTAGTTATCTATCCTAAACCTTGTACCGCCATCCATTTACTAAAGCTCGTTAAGTTGCGTTGTTTTCCTCTGTCCCTCTTGTCGTCAATCTGTCCTGTGAGTATCAAATTTTCCAAAACCTCTTTCCACATTGTGTACACTAGAAATTTAAACTGTCTCTTTCTGATGTTAAGTATGTTTCTTTTTTGTTTGCATTTTCTCTAAAACGTCGTCGTTGCCCACATGTTCAGTCTATATTATTCTCAACATCCTTATGCCTCATTTCTGTAGCTTCATATCTTTTCTCCATCCGTGAGGAGATTGTCCGGCATTCACTGCTATATAGGTTTACATAACAGTTTAGGTGGACAGCAACTCAGATTGAGGTATCAAATTCCAATGAAATCCATTACATTTACTTACATGCTAATACCCTTGGGAAAGGTATGAATCCTCTTCTTCACCCCCCACCCAGCTATGGACTTTTCTTTTTTTCGAACGATTTTTTCTGTTTCTTAATATTTTGCTTAATACGCAGATGACACGGTTTTGATAGCAGGCACGGACATGAAATTACAAGAACTCCTACAGGTTAGTGAAGGAAAGCGAGAAGAAAAGATTAGACATCAATTGCAAGAAGACTGAATGCATGGTTGTCAGTAAAACGAACAGCCGAACGTGCAAATTACAAATTGGAGATACCGGAATGAAACAGGAGCAATAATTTAGAAAGGAAGTGTATTAACAGTGGATGGAAAGTGCGACACGGAAATCCAAAGGCGCATTGGAATAGCCAAAAATGCCTTCCAAAAGTTAAGCAAAGTATTAAGAAACATAAACGTATCGTTAGAAACAAAGAAAAGAGTACTGAACTGTTTTGTAGTATTAGTCAGTCATGTGCCATGCGTGATACACATTTATGCGATCGTGTATCTTTCGATACATAACTGATGAGGCAGATATTATCCCGCAGTAGGTTGCCTTTTATTTTTGCGGTAGACCAGTTGCCATCCAAGGCTATAGAACCTGGTCTGTTCTGCTATTTACCCATAGCTGTGGAAGAAGAAGAGGATTCATACCTTTCCAAGGGGTATTAGCACGTAAGTGAATGTAATGGATTCAACTGGAATTCGAACTCAGCTCTCCGATTCCTCAATCCGAGCCACTATCCATTACTCGACCGTGTGAATGGTGAACAATCTCCTGGCAGATAAAGAAGAGGCTTGATGCAACAAAAACATGGTTCTACGGAAGGATGCTGAGAATACCATGGAACCAAACATGTGAGCAACGACAAAGTTCTGCAGGCAATGCCAAAAAAATGACACTTATACTTAATATTAGGAAAATTTCTGGAACACATTGTTATTATGTACGTTATTATGTAAGCTGAACTTTCTGGAAGACATATTCAGGATGAGGGGACTTGGAAAATTTGATGCTCACAGGGCAGACTGAAGGTAAGAGACAATAAACACATAACCTACTTGGCGAGATTGAGTGAATGGATGTTGGAGCAGGTTTTGGGCGAGATGGCAACAAGACAAAAGTTATTATCGCTAACCTCCTGAATTGACATGGCAGCAGCAGCAGCAACAACAACAACAACAAGGAGGAGGAGAAGAAGAAGAAGAAGTTCCCAAATATGTCATGGCTACCTTTCGGTTCCAACGGTTCTTTGTGAGCTACTTTATCAAATGCTTTTTTTATAATCTATAAAACACAGTTCCACATCCTGCAATACATATGCAGATGAAAGAAGGATATGTAAAACAAATAACTGTACAGATTAGGAGAGTGTTTTTTTTATTATATCGGATAGTAAACTGCTATCTTTATGCGTTTTACTCTGAGATCAATGCAAATCTCTCTCGTTCTACACCTCTACGCACTGAACGATCTCCTTCAATGTGCCATGTCCCTTCATTAAGTAGGCGATCATGGCTCTCCAAAACTTCCTATCCTTTGAAGCTCTTTTACTCTCCCATCCATTTCCTTTTCCGCCTTCCATTTTCCCAATCTCGTTAGGTATGTTAAACGCTGTTTCCGTCTGCCCCTCTCACCTTCAATATGCCCTGTGAGTTTCAGATTTTCCAAGCCTTCTTTTCTTATTTATCTCTATAAGAAATTTCAACTGTCTCTTTTTTTTACTCTAAGTATAAGTCTACTTTTTGTTACCATATTTCTTAAAACTTCCTCGTTGCTCACATATTCCATCCATGGCATTCTCATCATCCTCCTGTAGAACCACATTTCTATTGTCTCAAGTATCCTCTTCATATGACAGCATTCCCTGTCACAGAGGAGGACTGACATTACATAACCGTTGAGTACTGTTTTGTTTGTTTCTAATAAAATTCGATCATGTAGAATTCAATTAATCAATAACAAATAATCGATATTTGCGCTAAAATAAAAGTAGTTTGATCTTTCATTTTGTTTTTCGTTTTTGCTGAAAATATATTAAAATGAAAGCTCAGTGTAAATCAAAAGAATTTATAAACCGTCATTTTTGAGGCGAGGATGTGCAACTGATGTAACGAAGTTCAAATTTGCGTCTAGTCTTTTGCGTTCACTTTCCTTTTCTTTTATCCCTTTCCCCGCCTATGGCATCCTGTTGCGTAATCCCCATAAATTAAACATTATATTCTACCAATATACTAAGATGTTATTCACCGGGACATTTAAGCGGTAAATATGGGATAATAGGTGCAAGTGGGCTATAAGAACGAAATAAATGCGATGGTCACCGAAATAAAAGAAACAGATTTGAAAATTAAACAGATCGACATGCATATGTCTCACCCAGTTTTTATATCCTCTATACCAAACATTATCATTATTATTATTGAAATAACGTACACAATAACGTATATAATATATAATGATCATAATAACTTACATAATAATGTACATAATAAGAATATAAATACCATAAAAACGTAATTATTATTGTAATATTATTATAATAACAATTCGTCTTGCCTAAAAAGGACACATTTCCCTATCTGGTCACATTCCGAGATTCGGTTTATATAAAGAAAGCATTTTGCCATATAAACAGATGTGTTTCTTTGTATCTTTGAGTATATCCAAAGAAACATATGTATCCACACATGAAATGGTTGAAGCAAAAGTATTATCCCGAATAAATTAGATAGGCTCTTAAAACAATTTTTCGAAATACTTTGATAACAGATCTATTGTGCAAAGTTAGATATAAAGTACGGCGCTTGTTAAAATTTAAACCTGTTCTCTCATTACTTGCTTCCCTGGTAGCTATAATCTTCAAATATTCAAATGTAATTCCAATCGACATCTTCTGATGCCTTGATTTTGATCCCCGTCCTTTTCTTTGTCCTTTCCTCAAACAAGAGTCTTTACTCTTGCTCCCACTCTCTGTAGCCCATTGTGTGCTAGTGACACTCCTGGGTGATATGCTTCAAAAATGTTCTATCTATACACTATCCAACACGACTGAGATTTGCAACCCAGTGGACAACGAATCATCGTAGGACATTATTTCCCATAAAAAGAATTATGGTAACGACTGAAAATTACTTGAGATATGAAACTGACAATTACTATGCAGTGTTGATTTTTATATTCGTACTTTTTATATCTATAAACGCTCTATCTCCCATATTAAACACTCTTCCTTCATGAATATACCAAATTCTAAATTACACGCACACACATACATACACACACACACACACACATACACACACACACACACATATATATATATATATATATATATATATATTATATATATAATGGAATATGCATACACCTGTGTTCCCCCTCACTGGAATATGATTGGCTGGTGTCCGTCATAAATACCGACGGACGGACTGTAGGACGACAAGTCAAGAGCCTTAGTCTGAGAGCTAAGTCTATAACGACGCCCAGAGGACTACGCCATTGATCTACACTCTTTACATGTGACTACGACGCGTACCAGTCGATTACTGCTACCATATTCTACTTGGTTATAGTAGCCAAAACCACTTAGCTACTTCGTTCAAATATATCCCTTTCAGGGACATATCAATATATATACAAAAGTGGAGCAATAAATATTTATTTATTATGCAGTGTTACATTAGAACATGCACATACCCACTACAAAACTGTACATCTTGTTTCAACGTTATTTTTTATCGTGATTTCCCACCTGATGAAACGTTAAAAAAAATTTAACATTGAAACAAGATGTACAGCCTTTACAGTGGGTATGTGTGCATTCAATGTAATACTATATATATATATATATATATATATATATATATATATAAAAGAAAAAGAAAGCGTTTATTTTAAATTTATTAAAAATCGCCTGAGGATACCGTAAGATTGAAACCACGGTGGCGGATTCAACTGATCTCCTGATTTTTAAAGTCAAAAGCTCTACCTGTCATTTTTACTTTTATTTTATTTTTTCACACGCGTATTGACAACTTTTTAATACTACTGTTTCCTGGTCTGATTCAACTCTGACCATCAACCGTTATATATATATATATATATATATATGATAAAAAACATAGTTTTAAGGTATGCTACACTTATGGGTTAAAGTGTTCGATATCAGGGATGCGACGTACGTAAATACAAACTGTCTTCGCTGGGTGTTGACTCCAATGACCACTTTTAGACCCATATACAAGGTTATTGAAAAATAACTCCCTATTTTATATATGATGGACTCTCCCGTCTAACTATGATTTTCGCAAGAAGGGAGAGTCCATCATACATAAAATAAGGAGTTACTTTTTAATCACCCTTTATGTCATATTAAAAAGAGTAAATAGTTTATATCTCCTATATTTTTTCTAATCTGCTAATATTCTTTCGCAAATGAATAAAATGGTCGAAAATTCATGTTGTTTAGGCTAACGTTTCAGGCCTTACGTTGATGAGAGTCGAAAGCTTGATCGACACGAAATGAATTTTATACATACACAGGTACCACATTTGTGATATTCGGAAAAGTATCAACACATTTTATACACATAAAATGTCTATTCTTTTTAATAATAAAAATTTTAAAGAACATTTGCCATCCAATTATATATTGTGATATATATATATATATATATATAATAAAATATAACCCTGACAATCCATATTCGAAATATTGTTTTTAAATGTGCTTGAACACCTGACGTTTAGTACCAGATGCAAATATGTAATTAGTTATTTCCTACGCCAAAGTTGGGCGTGGCATTTGTTTGTTTTTTTTTTTGGGGGGGGGGTTAAGTGGGATAAAATAAATCAGATGTCAAAAAAGGGGTTAAATTAGATCTCAAAGAGTGGTGGGAGGGTAAGTCAAATGTTAAGTGTTAAAGTTTCCTGATTTTATATTTTTTTTATCCGATCCCTCATAAAATGAACATTTTTAGATCTATTATGCTACCTCAAATAGTTCTGTTTTGATTTTAAATACACCATTTTTTGTTGTTTCTTTTTCTGTTTCTTTTTTCCCCTTTCTTGCATGGAACCTATCGACATTTTCAACAAAAAAAAAAACAACTTCTGTAAAAGTTTTAGAAGTTAATGCTTTGGAAAAGACAAACAAGAATTGTTTCTGATTCATGCCGAAAATTAATGGCGAGGTATGAATCCTCTTTTTCTCCTCCCAGCTATGGGTAAATAGCAGGACAGACCTAAGCGTGTACCACGCATGGTACATAACTGACTAACTGAATGATTTTAGACAAATACAGCTCAGATCAATAGCATTGTCAAAGATTGAAACTAGTCTTTTGTTTCGTTCTCAGTTTAAACAAAAAGTCTGCAGAAAGCAGACGATCACTCTCTAACGCCATGGATAAAGCGAAGCTTAGTTTTGGTTCAAGTTCACAATTGCAGGGCATCTAGTGAGAATTGAACTTACTAGTAATAAATCGCAGGACCAGATGTTTAAGCATTACGACAGGATGAGCTACCCAATAAAGAGGGTAACTATACAACGACAAAGCAGGACCACCATATTTTCTTTTCGTTTGGTTTATTTAAATACTTGATCTACTATTCGCAAAAAACAACTTAAAATTTTGAAGGCATTTCTCGTCTTCGCTTAAACATTACCGATTTGGTAAATGACCTTCATATGCACTGGCAGACAAATAATGTCGCTATCGTCTCCACCCTTTCTTTTCTTGCTTTTATCTTTAATTCTCTACCATCGCCTTCATTAACTATTACGTACGCCCTCAACACAAATCACCGGCATCTTGATAAATGATTTTCTTTACTTCTTTTTCTTTACTCAATCCACTTCTGCTTGTTGCACGTCATTACATGGGCCTGATCACGTCTTTCATGTCACCCGACATTATATATATATATATATATATATATATATATATATATATATATATATATATATATATATATATAACTTTACCTTTCACCTGGCCTTTTTTTTTTTTTATTCTCATAAACGTTTTAGTTTCCCATGCGTTTATTATATATTTATAGTTAAGTATTTCTACTAAAAAAAAAAAATAAATAAAACTTTAGCCTTTGTTTTAATTTAATTTTTGTTTACTTTTTTGTCTGCATTTAAAATCAAATCATTGTCTCCCTTCCTGCCAACATACATATATATATATATATATATATATATATATATATACGCATACATACACACACACACACAACACACATATATATACGCACACACACACACACATGTATATATATATATATATATATATATATATATATATATTGGAAGCAATGATCCTGCTTTTACCCAGGAAAAAATGAAAAAAGAATAAGGTTGAAGTTTTCCAAGCAGGTGCAGGCCTGCCAAAACGAAATCTGTTTCTTATGATTCTACCGCCGCTTGCCTTCAAATATGTCTATAATGGAATGGGTCGGGTCGTCAACGGGTAAAGTGAGTTCTAACAAATTTCCCTCCAAGGCCGGTCGAGCTGTCAACCGCTCACAACTGCGCATGCTTGGTGACTGTTCCAGCAAATAGATCAGAATAGTCAATTAACCTTTGTCGAATTGGATTTGTCAACGAAGTTTAGGGTCTTTACTGTTTTCATTATTAAAACCGAAATGTCCATTATTAAAACTGCATTTTTTTTATATAAGTTAGGTCATTTTTTTAATTGTGTAATCTTACATTTTGACAGCATTATTAAATTTTTAGACTTGTTAAAAAAAAGCGTAAAGATTTGCAAATTTTCATGGGAATTACTTGGTAAGACGAGTAGGAACGCTTTATTTTACTCGGTGATAATAAAATGCACAAAAACTATGTTTTACTGGTCCAATACATCGGATCAAACGTTCTGAAAAAAATTATAGGTTATTAAACTCTCTTGCAAATTTTTCCATAAAAATATTTTGGAGACAAAAAAAAAAAACAAATACTGGCAAAATCAAAATTTAAACTAAGAAGCAACCTCAGAGCAAAAATATCTCAATTGCAGAAGGTAAAGGTATACCAGTATTTCACAATAATTTTTTAATTCTTTTGTGGGGTCTGGCAACTCTCGGAATAGTAACGAAATATCAATGTTTTAGCTTTGCATATTCACTAAATCTCGATATTATGTTGATAGAAGCAAATCAAAACCAGAGCTCCACGTAAAAGACTCACAACATATCTGCCATTCAAAACTGCAACACCAGAAAGGAGTAAGAAAAGATACAGCGACCGTGCCAGATTCCAGCTGACTAGACGTATTGAACGTAAACAGCCTGTAATACATCAAGAGTGTTCATAAATTTATCAATGTTTTTACAACTATTTTCCTGTTGTAGATTCTCTATGATGCCGTGTCTTCCATGGGTTTTCAAACGCGGTAGTGTTGAATAAAGTAGTATAAAAGGAAATAGCAAAACCCTCTCTTTTTTTCTCTTTAACCACAGGATGCCATAGTGACTAGACATGTCGCGTTTCCCCCCGGAGTCTACCACTACTCTGTCTCATGTTGGTAAAATTCTCATGAAACCACAATAATATCTTCACCACAACCTATCACGTACATATATAGATATATCCAACTCAAGAAAATATTCCACTTAAACAAACAAGTCAATGGCGCTACAAACTGATAACTTTAGTAACGAATAGGTAATTTAATACTTGTTACAATTTGGTGACCCTGCAAAGAAATAAGTGAATCTTCTGAGGATATTTAAAACCTCCCGGCAAAAGAACAACACTTCCTACAACAAAATTCAAAACACGTTGAATAAAATACAACGCTTTATATTCCAAAATTGAAATATAAATAGATGTGGACTGAAGGCAGAAATAAATATCAAGAGTGTCAAACACCAAATGACAAAAAAAAGTGGTTTCCGAGTGGCAGGATTGCGAATTCTTCTGGTAAATAAATTAATGCTTTGAAAATAAATATCTAACATTTCTTAACCCACGGGATTGCGTTCCCGCCAACAATAATAAAAAAAAAACATGTTTAGTGATCCATTTAAGGAGTATTTAAGCAAAATTTGTAAACGATCAAGTCAGTAAGGAAAAACATACGGTAACAGTTTACGAAGATCAGCTTAAAAGAAATTCCTTTACTCATTACCTCGTCTTCCTCACTAAGCTACGTTACTCTTACACTTTCCTCCTCACTTTCTCCCTTGCCTCTTCTTTCTCGCATGCACACGCGAAAAAATCACATTTCTTTTCATCTTAACAAACAACTACAAACAAGGACTGTAAGAACTTTAACACTCATATACGCTAAGAAAAATTTAGTTGTAAAAAAACACGAAAATAAAAATATCTTATATTTTTATATTTAAACACGTTTGCGCCTTTTTCTTTGTTGTGGTTTGATTTAAATCCGCAACATAAATTTTACTAATTTTGACTTTTTTTTTTCTATTTGTAAACCATTCCGACATTTCTAGGAGCAGCTTTATGACTCTTATTCGGGTCGCAACTAAAGGTTTAGACGTAAACAGATTGGAATATGACAGGAGTTTTCATACATTTGGTACATTTTATACCTTTTCATACATTTTATATTTAGTACGGTTTTCATACAATTTAGTAGATATATTCACTATTAGTAAACCATCCCAAGACCGCTTGTGGCTCTTATTCAAGTTGCAATCATAGGTTTAGAATAAACAGATTGAAAAATGTCAGGAGTTTTCCTTACACTTAGGGAGTACCCTTCGGGTCAGGATCATGAATTTGGGGACCATTGACTTTAATGCACTATTCAGACAACAAATTAGTCCGCTTGAACCGCGTGTTAGTGAAAGAGAAAAAAAAAGAAACAACCTCATATGTTTTATATGAATTTATATGAACAAAATCAAACAAGAACAAAATAGAATCAAAATAGTTTTTCAGGCTTTAATGTTTTGCAGACTTACAAGCCCCTTTTTTAACTGTCCATATTGAGTTGGATATCACTGATACAATCCGTAGGTGTAATTTCGAGTCAAGCAACATCTTCATAATAACATTTTTCCCTGGGTTGTATGTCCCTTCCTTCCCAATGCTGGTGTGGATACAAAAAAGAAAAGTAACGTTCGTTTATGTTTCGCGCTTTATATATGCCAGTATGATATCATCAGCATCAGACGTATTTTAACCAATGAGAAGGCTTCTTATATTTACTGCGTACTATACTCTCAAAATAGGAAGCATAATCCGCTCTTCCTACGTTGTTTTTTCCTTTAAATGTAATTTATTTACAACTTTATTATAGCGTTTTAATTCCAAAACATTACGGAAAGCAGGATTAAATTCTCAGCTACAATTTTGTATCTTGGGTTGGTTATATGTATAATGATGTGTTTACATTTTAAGGGACTATGTAGTTTGAACTGTTGAGAGCTCCTTGGCAACCAGTGGCAATAGGACAAAAGCTAACAAGACGTAAAGGGTTTTACTACCCTTGAACGAATCTCGAAATCCAAGTGGTAGAAAATGTGATGGCAGGGGAGAATCAATGAAAATTGATTATACGAAGTTTGGGTGAGCTTCATCAATGAGACTTTACAACGACAGACACCACAAATGTAAAAAAAAAAGCTCATCAAAGAGTCTTTTTAGGATAATAACTTATGTTAAAATATACAAGCGAAAGATGTACAACTTAAATTAAAAGTTCATATAGTTCTGACTAACTCTGACCTATTGAGCAAGAAAAACTTTAAAAAAACCTAACGTTTAATCAAATTTTGGGAAGTGCGTCAAACCGAGAACTGTTCCGCGCACCCTCATAAACCGACAAATGTAATAAACATGATATATGTAAAGATATACATAAATCTAATAATTAATTATTATAAGAAGCCGTTCATCTAAAAATAAAGTTAAAAATATAAGTTCACTGGCGTGCCAAAAGTCATAGGAAGGCTCTATTAAAATGTTTCGGTAAGTGGCATCACTTACCTTGACCATTATCAGTTTTGCCCTGACATCTGGTGAGTCAGTGCGAATAGAAGCTATGTGCATGGCAAAGTGAATTATTAAAGATCGAAGGAGGCAAGAGAGTGAATACAGGATAAATGAGAAATTGCATTTATGAAATTGTGGGGACATTTGATCTCCCTCGAGCTATGGTGTCATGTGTGTACCGGGAATACCTGATGGCATCAACAGGTCCTTAATGATCGTGGAATCTAGTTTCAATTGTCTACAGTAACAGGCGGGGACTGCTGCCTTAAATTATATCTACATTCAACGCGGTGGTGGGATCAGACGCATATGGTTAGTTTCACTTCTATGAAAATCAGAATACTCATCATGGTGTCCCTGTTAACAAGTGCTAAGAACTTGTTTGTTCGTCACGCAAGATCATTTACGATTTAATGAGTTCGATCCTTACTGGATGCTCCATACTTTCGTCCTTGTGCCACATCTAAGCTACACTTAGAAAATCACCATATCACCTGGGTTTGTGTTGTCGCTAATTGAATTCTGGCGAATTCGCAACTAGTGGCGTCGTTGCAACGAGTCAACGTTCCTGTTGTTTCTCGGTGTTCGGTTATGGCGCCGATCACACAAGACCAAACAAATTACCCGAGGCCCTTAAATTTTCAAAAGTATTTTTACCTATTTAAATAATTTTGCAATCGGTTTTCAAATCTACAGAAAATCCTACACTAGATATGCGATTAGATTTTGTAGAGGAGTTATAATACTGAGTAAATAATTATAAATTTCCTCACATTTATATATACAAAAATACTTATAAAAATTAGAAACAGCAAGACGTGAAAAAAAAAATTATTGTTTATTATCTGATTGTTATGTGGTGTTGAAAACACGAGAGACGGTAATACTGAGTAAAATTGTGAGTTTGGGGTCAAATGTAGATCAAATATGGATCAGAATCCGACAGAATGATAAGATAAAGAATAAGTAAAGTGTATACAGCGTTTGTTATATTAACTTGCTGGCAAATACTTTTGATAAAGTTATGAATCTACTTCTTCTATCCGCCCCCAGGTATGGGTTAATTAGGAAATGTAGAGTGAGTGACCATAGTTAAATGTAAATTAATGGAAGAACTGTCCAACAAAGAGAATTGTAATAAACAATTACAATAACAAGAAACGAGAGGAACAGAGCATATATATATATATATATATATATATATATATATATATATATATATATATATATAAAGCAAGCAAACAATATATGCAAGGCATATTAACAGTAATAAGGCAAAGCAACAGTTATATGGCAAAAGTTAACTAAGAATTGGAATTGGCACATAAGAACAAATTCGGCTAAACGAACGTAGTGGTTTATCTTATTGGCTAGGAAGAAATCCCAGCATGCATTTATGTCCTTCTTTCTATAAATTGGGAAAGTGTTTTGTAGTCATTCCCAGTATGACTGAACCAACAGTAAGACTTGTATCAATAAATCATTATTATCTAAAAATGTCCTACAATCTAAAAATATTCTCTGGCTTTAAATACCCCGCAAAAGATTGATAAGTCGTAAAAACATATCAATAAATTAATACGATATGCCGTTATTATTATTTACACTCAGGCGATTGTCGTTATTGTTATCACAATGTTTCACCTGCTGTATCCTCCAGCCTTATTCATGTGCTTGTTGGTTATGTTTCAAAAATTTTGAAATTAACACTTTATTTAATCTACGTGGTTAGATCGTTCTCTTTCCGTTGTGTATGTCTAAGGATAACTCGTCTTCTTTATTTAGTACTGTTCAGTTATTGCTCGCCATGTTTCATTTGAGTCTAAATCTGCGCTATCTGGTTCAATGCCCAATTGAAATTAAACATTTAGTTCAAAGTAATTGGGAGTTCAATTCCTGAGCCGGGTAGTGCAGATTTAGACTCATTGCGAAATCGGACGAAAAATAACTAAGCGGTGCTAAATAATGACAAAACGAGATTATCTATAAACATGGACAGTGAAATGAAAACAATCTACCCACAACACCAGTAGATTAAATAAAATGTTCAGTTCGAAATTGGCTGAAGGTTATCCATATCGATAAGCTCCTGAAGAAGGCTGTGGACATTATAGGCGAAACGTTGTGATAATAATAACGTTGAAAACAATAGTCCTAGTGTAAATAATATAAATAAACATATCATCTGCTCCTGTGTGGCAATGCTACTAGTTAAAAACCTAATTTCTAATCAGAATTTGTTTTAATCATTTAACCCAAGCAAAACGGTGATGCCACTTGTACGCAAGAGGTTATTAGGAGGGAAAATGAATGAGAATTCTTTATATGGATAGGACAAAAAAAGAACAGGATTCAGGTGATGACGATTGGCGTTTCATTTAAATTTTTGAAGATTGTAAGTGGGACGAAAGCAAGACACCGGAATGGTTTTTCATGCTGGCCTTTCTCTACAAGCTCAATGTCTATGGTGTCTCTGGAAGAATAATCCAATAGTTTCTAACAAATCATATCATGAAAATTGTGTTAAACGAAAATATTTCGACCTCCTGGCTCATGTTTATGGCTTAAGTAAGTCAGATTTGGTTTTTGTTTTTGTTTTTTACCACAATTTTAAGAACTCAAAAGTTAAATGCCTTCAGAAAACATCTGTAAAATCGGAGAAAAAAATATACAAATTTTTATTTTCATTACAATAAATTGATTTTTTACAAAACAGACATATATTCACATTTGCCTAAATATCATAAAATAATTTATTGGCTAAAAAGAAACTCGACCTTAAAATGTTAACAATTTGAAATTTGTCATGAATAATTACCGTATTCTTAGCTGCCTAATAGACGAGGAAGAACTCTTTTTTTTTCAGAATTTTTCCACACCCCACCCACCTTTTATTCTTGTTTATTACAAACAGAAAAAAAATCCTGCTCCCCACTGATTACTAACTCTATCTTGGTATTCTTCTTGTTTATATTCCGTGTACCCTCAGGACGTAGGCGATCATGGCTCTCCACAATTCCCTGTTCTTTGCCGCTCTTAATAAATTTTATCATATTGTTATTTCTCCTAAACCCTATTCCACCATCCATTTACTCAAGATCACTAAGTATGCTATGCGTTGTTTTCCTCTGTCCCTCTTGCCTTCAATCTGCACAGTGAGTATCAGATTTTTCGCCAATGATGAATCCTGGTTGGGATTCTAATTCTCTCATAATTGCTTCGCTGTATAGTTTGAATAAGTCTGGTGAGAGGTCACACCCTTGTCTTACATCCCTTTCTATTTTTGTATATCTGTCGAGTACATTTCCTATCTGTATGCAGGCAGTTTGCTGCCAGTATAGGTTCTGGATTATTCTTATATCCTTCCCAAATCTATCAAGGTTGCCTAGCGGTTCCAACAGATCTTTGTGGCGTAGTTCATCGAACACCTTTCCGTAATGTATAAAATACAGATACACATTCTTTTGCATGTGTATTGCTCTAACTGATAACATTCTGAGCATAAATGTCGCATTCTTTATTCCAGTGTCTTTGACAAACCCGCACTGTTCTTGAGCTATTTCTGGTCTGATTTTGCTGTACGTTCTACTCACCAGAATTCGGATGACATGTTTTGTTATATGGTTGTTTTTTTCCGACAGAGTTCACATTCGTTTGCATCTAGCTTCTTAGACAGTGCTATGAAAATAGATTTACTTAGCTTTTCCGGTATATCGCCACTGTTATAGATTTCATTTATTATTTCGGTAATCTTGTCTGTGTAGAAATCATCTAAGGCTCCCAGCATCTCTATTACAATTCCGTCTAGCCCAGCCGCTTTGTTTCTCTTCAATATGGCATATACATATAGCACTTCAAATTTTCATAGTTCCCGTCCGTCGGTATTTCTGTCTATTGCTAATTGTTCTCTTTCGTCATGAAAGTGTTCTCCGATATATTCGTTCCATCTCTGAACTATTTTTTCTTTCTCTAATATCAGCGTTCCGTCCTTGGATTTATGCATCCTGTTGATGAGGATGTCTTTTGTCCTGGTCTCTTATTTTTTTTTGCATATCTGCTTTATCTGTGATACTCATTCTATCTATTTCAGCACATTTTTTCTTGGGCCATTGCATTTGTTCCTGATTTCTTTGTGTAGCGTCCTATATTCTGTTCCGTGTCTTGGCATTGTTTTTTGTCTCCTATCATGTCGAGAATTTCATCAACATCTATTTTCCTTTGTTGATGTTACTAAAGCTTCTCTTAATGTGTCCCACTTCGAATTTCCATTTGTATATTTTCCCTTGTATCTGCTTTTCAAACCGTCTATATATTCCTAATATATTCGGGTCGTTCAAGAGTTTGTCATATTGCAATTTGGCTTCTGCCTTAGACCTCTTCAATCTCCATAGTTTCACTCTAAGTTTACATATCACTGGAAGGTAGTCGCTTCCACAGTCAGTACTTGGATACGTTTTGCAGTGTAAAACAGCATTTCTGAATCACTTGTTGGTAGTTAAGTAGTCGATTTGGTTCTCCATGTCCATATTCGTCTTACATGTTCTTAAAACCAGGTGTTGACTCCTACTAGGTCATTTGCCGTACACCATTGGACCCATTTTCCTCTGCATTCATTACGGGTTCCTAGTCCGAATTTGCCAACTATTTCACTATGCCTCTCGTTGCCTACTTTGGCATTCATGTCTCCCATGACAATTATAATTTCTTGAGATTTGAATTGAGCTTTGACGTTGTCTAGCATAGAGTAGAACTTTTCAATTTCTTTTTCTGTACTTTTGTGTTCTTTGATGGATATATTGTAAGGCTTTCCTTTCAGTTAACGACAAGAATTCTTTCAGATATTTAACAGTATCCCAGAATACATTTCTTCATGTCTTGGTCTAATATCAATTCTACTTCTCTTCCATTTTTCTCTCCTGTGTTTAAAAAATCGCCATCGTTTGCCTACCTGGTTTCCCATACGCTTAAATATTTACATTTAACCCGCTCATTTCCTGTTTAATATTTTCTAACTGGCCACAGTGGTTTAATGTTCTGACATTTCATGTCCCGAGTATTATATTTTGATCCAGGTGCAGTGCTAGATTGGCGGCAAGATCTCGCCATTTTACAGCTGAAATGGCTAGATGTAACCACTAACACTCTTTCTGGTGTCCTTTTTGTTTCCATTTTCGCGAAAACTTCACCCTTGCTTATATTTTCAGTTTATGGTATTCTCAATATCCTTCTGTAGAACCATATTTCTTTTGCTTCAAGTCTTTTCTTCATCTGTGATGAGCTTGTCCAGAATTCATTGCCATATTGGATGGTTGATAATACATAACCGTAAGATATTTTTTTTGGGGGGGGGGGGTTAACGAATACTTAATAAAAAATTGATAAGGTAAGAAATGTCATACCTTGCTTTGTTTTACATAATACGTATTTACGTTATATGGCGAAGCATCTACCTCTTCGAACATGTCTCTCTTTTCAAAGCTTCCCAACATCGCTTCTGTTACGGTTCGTATTTGAGGCGCCAAGCCAACGTATTCATATAACCAACGACATTCATAAATTGCAGAAGTGTAAGATTATTCGCTACGCCGACAAACAGTGATTTGATGCTCCATAATAAAAAGCTCTGGCAGGCAGTTCATTGATTGTTCTTGTCGGCTTCTCTTTTATTAGACTTCGTCGGGGTGACTTCAAGTGGAGATAAAAACATCAAAGACTGGAACCGATGTCCCTGTATAATCAAAATGAACGGTGAGGTGGTGGAGCACCTTGTCAACATTTCGTGTCTTCTAAACGACTTCACTTTACCTTGGCATCCTCATTAAACGCTGAACATGTGAGCGGAGATCTACACAACACTCGGACGAGGAGGCGCCGGCGGTTATACTTACGGATACGTAATCATGAACTAATCTCTTGAAAAGGAATTTTCTATTTTCTATTCCTTTACCGTTTATATTCGAGGTTTTACAAGTACTTAACCGATCAACATTTGAAAGGAAGTTTCGTAAAAAGTTGAAATCAGAATTTTCTTCTCTTCGATAAATTTATGTTTATTGATTTTGTTTAACGACATATTAACATCTGTGGGTTATTTAATGTCGAAATCTAAATATTTTGAACACAATTGCATGCCTTCAACTACAGAGAAAATGTATTGTTGGTCATCTTTGCTTTTTAGTGTTTTGTTTTTGTTTGTGATTTCACTATTTCCCCATAGCTGAGGACTTAACAGGTGCTACCACCCTGGACCTGGAACAACAGCAATTAAAAAAGTGGTTCTACGCCCCTTAAAACCTCCAATCTCCAGATCAGAGGCCTTATTACCGAATGTAATTTATCGTCAGTATGAATTTGTAGAAAAACAGATTTGTCTATTTGTTCGGTAACAATTAAATTGCTTATTATGATCAGTGGATCTACGATTGTCAATTGCTGATACAATAAATCATTGATTATCCTTAGCCTTTTCATGTGTGCTGCGCCGATTCTTCTGTGTGCTGTGACCCTTTAGAGCATAGACGATCATGGCTCTCCTCAATTCCTTGTCCTTTTATAGCTCTTAAATATGTTGCATTTTTGTTATCTCTCTTAAACCTTATGCGTCCTGGGTAAGACGATAAACTACATCCAACAGCAAGGCCTCTGATCGAGGGTTATGAGGAGCGTGGAACCACCTCTTAATTGCTGGTGTTCCCAGGTCCACCCTGATCCCGGAGTGGTAGCACCTGTTAGGGTCCCAGCTATGGGCAAATAGTTAACACCAAAACTGATGTAAAAAGCATTATAAAAGTGTAAAAATGGGTTTTAATACCAGAGATACTCTGTAAAAGAACTGTTACCAGAAATAAATCTTTGAAGAAAAAAAATACTATTACTAATACATGTTTTAAAATAATATTATCAGATATACATTTTTGAGTTAAAAGTATTACCAGAAATAGATTTTTGACAAAACAAAATATTACCAGGAAAAAAAGTTGTCGGCATTAAATAACCCAATGAGGTTGATATGCCGTAAAGCACAACAAACCAAACCAAACCTCTCTTAAACCTTGTTCTGCCATCCATTTACTTAAGCTCTCAAGGTAGGTCATGCGTTGTTTTCCGCTTTGCCTTCAATCTGTCCTGTGAGTATCACATTTTCCATGCTCTTTTTCATCATTATGTGCCTAGAAATTTCAACTGTCTCTTTCTAATGCCAAGTATAAGTTTCCTTTCTGTTTCCATTTTCTCTAAAACTTCGATGCTACACCTATGTTCGGTCTATATTATTCTCAGTATCCTTCTGTAGAACCACATTTCTTTTGCTACTTGTCTGGTAATCCGTAATTGCCGCTTCTTAAATGGTTTTCATTCTATGTCCTCCTCGGCTTAAGAATGAATTCAATATTCTAATAGCTTTTAATTACTTTCTAGAGTTTTTATTGAAAGTAGTTAAATTACCATTTCTCCTTTCTCACTCCTTAGTATCGATAGAGACACAGATTCACCACGTTTGTTGCTGATCTGATTTCTGTAGCAATTAAGTTTTACGAGGTGGAGTTATCAGCCGGTTTTGAATATCCTTGTCCTTCTCCTAAACAAGGTTAGGAAATCCCAGTCCGTTCCGTTTAATCCATAGCTAGGATCGGGGGGAGAAGAAATGGATTCATTTGGGGTATTTGAATGCAACAAATTCGACCGGATTTGAAACCGGCATGCCGGCCCCACTTTCTGTGCTGATAACTGCTGCGCTACGCACACATCCTATAGTTTTATTTAATACATAGCTTTAATATATTTATCAAAAGGCGATTATATTGAGAGGACAAAAATAACAATTCTGTATTCAAACTTTTAGGACGAAAGTCGTTTACATCAGCCTGGTGACTGATCACGGTATGCTATGCGTTCTTGTTAATTATGTGATAACTAATTTAGCCATATCAAAAATTACAGTATTTTAAATCTACTCAGGTTCGAATTTAGCCACGGCCAATTTATCTTTAAAATATCGGCCAGGAGAAGTACCTTAAAACCCACACCACAGATTGACCCAAATCTTGTGAATGAAATTGGATAGACTGTTTGGTAGCTGTCGATCGTTGTGCTAGCATGAAGTCACAAGTCATCGTGACCAAGGGTTCAAATGTATTGGCCTCAAATAACTACTGATCCCGCCAGATTGTGAGCTTTCTCTGAAGTCCGTTCATTATAGTTGCAGTATAGACCACAGGTTGACTCTGAGTGCTTGAACAAAAACACAAATGTGCCTGAGCAGGCGTCTACAACAGAGTACGGATTAGTTAGCCACTCGAGCTGACTGGTATAATCGGAAATGAGCAGCCAATCATATAACCTGTATTTTTATTTCTTTATTTCGTCGTCTAAAAAAAATCAATATCATGGAATACTTTAGTTCAGTTATTTCCAATAATACCACAAAACTATCAAAGAAATCAAAGATTTCAGGTTTTTAAATGATTTCTTCTAATAACAACAGAAGATAGAAATAAAATACTGTGTGTGTTTTTATTATCTCACTATCTAGATTTGTCCAAAACTGTGGTTCCAAAAATCGAACAACTCCATTGAACATGTATGAAACTAAAATAGTGTAAAGATCAATGTTTTTCAATTTTGACAAATGTCGATAATGGAAGGTCTAATTAATGATAATCTACAGAAATTATTCCTACCAAAATTTACGCCCCCCACATCAATAGTTTTTTTAAAAACGACCGGACCAGTTAAAATTTTAGTGCATAAAAACAAATATTAAACATCGGAAATTATTTTTTTGTTTTTGTTTTTGCTTTATTGCAAGAGCATGGAATATTTTGACTTGGTTATTATTTCAGCTCACATAATAGCAAAGAAAACGAAAATTTCAGGTTTGTAAATCATTTCATCTAATAACGGGAGAAGTTTGAAAAAAATAATTTATGTGTTTTTTTTTTTTTTTTTATATCAAACTTCATCTTGTCCAAGACCGCAACCCCCAAATCGACCTGCTCAATTGTTTATTAAATTCACACGAAAGCCATAAATTAGTTCACTAACTTTTATTAATCACATAGTACAATATTTGTTTTCTTTTTAATTAGTCACGACGTGTCCTGCGCATAAAACTCACAACAGCCGAGTCAGGATAAATCCACAAGTCAAGGCTAAATTCATCGGGTGTTAATGAGACAGCTGATTAACCAATAATCCAGCTCTTATTCAGCGCGTTAATCTTTACAATTAATATTTCATATCCCCCGCCTTAGAATGAGAATTATCTTCTTGATAAGCAGTGACTGGAGTCACTAACTTAAAGGTGTGTGAAAGGGTTACTTTCTAATATTGAGATTAGAAGATTAATCTATACATTAAGTTTCTAACAATACGGAAAGAGATGACAGATCAATTACACCAGTTCAAATGTGGAGTGTATTAAATACTCGTGTATCGCAAAATCAAAGATAAACTTCAAACATTTTCAAAATATCTTCTGGGAAATTTTTTGATATTTAGATCTTATATGTATTTTTATTAAGCAAAGGTTATAAAATTGTTTCTATTAGTGCACATAACTTTTAACAGAAAAATCTTGTTTTCGAAACGTAGACATTCGATTTCATTTTAATATTTTAACTAGCAGCATGGCCCGGCGTTGCCCGCGCTTGATTCAAAAATCATTAGGACTCATACAGCAATCGCTATCACTTGACTTAAAATATTTTTTTGCCCTTCCTTGCCTTTTAAAGGAGTGCCCTTTTCCGTGCTGATGTTGCTACATGCCTTACTTCTTGCCTATCTCACACTGCAAATTTTTTTCTAAGCTCTATACTAAACATTAAATCTGTTACGAAAAAAAAGAACTAAACAAAATGAACACAAAAACGATCAGCTTTAAAAAGGACTCGTAACTGGAAAACCGAATGAAAAAATGTTAACAACAAATACTTTTTTCACACCCAACCCAGTTCTGCGGAATCAGAATCAACGTTGAGTTTAAGATAGCAAATGAGCCAATTGGAGTAAAGTGACATGCAGATTTAAATTTTTCCCACTTGTGATGAATGCAGCTATCGATATTTTTGCATGTTAGCATGCTAGTTAACATTCGTGTCAATCAGCTGTTGGCTCCCACGCTGGCCAATAGAATCTTCCTGCCTATTCGTGGCAGCCAGCTATTGGCTCTCACTCTGGCCAGTAGAAAATGGCCGCAAACTACATGAAAAGTGCCGTAGAAGCATGAAAAATCGATTATTTCCACTATTGATGGGAGTTGGGAAATGCAAAGTCGGTCTTGGCCTTCACGCTAACTTGGAGCATGTGCATGTAAATTTTGGTGCAAATCCGTCGAAAATTGCGTCCGTGCATTCGTTACATACACACATCCTGCCTTTTATAGATAGAGATTAAGCAAAACTTAAATATTTTAAAAAATAAAACATTTAAAAATTTAATATGATGTGAAAATGAAATGGTTAGGTGAAGTTCTGATTTACTGAGCATAGTTTTGACACAAAGGTATACATGTGCGGCACTCAGTGAGAATCGAAATCATTAATCAGGAATAACAGTTAACCAAATTAACCTGTTAACTCCTACCCGATGTTGGGACGAAAATAAAGAAATAACAAAATAATTTCTTTGTCTGCTACTTTGAAACTATTTTCTTTACACATTTGTTATCAACAAATTTGTTTTCCCAAATTGATTGATTCGTTTTTTATGGCTTAACCCTTTGCAGGTTATTTAAAGCCAGAAGATATTTTTCGATAGTAAGATTTTTTTTTTTGAGATACTCGTGGTTTAGTAATACAAATCTTACTAATTGACACATAGCTTGGGCGAGAAGAGACGGATTCATACCTTTTCCGAGGGTATTTTGCAAATAAGTGAATATAACACAACTGGGATAATAACTCAGTTCTCCAATTAACAATTCCGAGCTATTATCGATTTTAACACCCACACATCCAAACTTACAGCCCCTGATATTATTAAGTGATCACTCATCTCAGTACTAACCAGGCTTGACATTGCTTAACTTTAGTGATTGTACAGGAACCGATGTTTCAACGTGCTCTCCGTGAAGATGATTTTGACCATCATTGTTATTGTTTATCTTGAGAAAAATCTTCCAAACATTTGATTGAGTGAAGAGGTAGTACTGAATACCTTCTCTGCTTACCAGACGTCAATGCCACTGAACATTTTATGGAAACATCTCAAAGATAAGGTTTATCATGTAAAATTGGCAAGAGTTAATTAAATGAAAGTAATTGTCAAAAGACAATGTGCACCAATTCTTAAGGAAATAATTTGTGATGTATGCAATTCTAATGGTCTTCATTTTCAGCAAAGGTCTTGACCAGAACTCCCTTCAGTTCAAACACTTGCAATAACTCAAAATGATTATATATTTCCTTTAATTGAAATTATGAAACTTTGATATATGACTGACATCAGAAAAGTAAGGCAGACACTGGCATAAATCAGTCAGAATTAAAACATCATGAAAACTGTAAACACAGAGATTATGCTGTACTTCTTGTAACAGCCAGAACTGTCTTCATATCATTATTTGCTTTATTTACTTGCAGACTATTGCCCTTATCTTTGTTGTTGTTGTGCTCTTTGGCCTTCATCGAGTGCTTGCCGATCCAGGTAACTTTTAGAAAATTCCAAACAGAACTCTTTATTTAATCTACAAGGGTAGATTCCACTGATCATGTCTAGGGATATCTTGACTTGTTCTGTTGAGTTATTGTTTCTACTGAGTCCAAGTCTGCACTGCCAACCCAGGGATTGAACTCACAATTACTGTCATCCAGTCCACAAACCAACATTTTAATCTACTAGACTATTGTCTTGTGACAATAAGTCACATGTAAATAATGATAACATAATCCCTTATACTAGAAATTTAGACAGAAAGCCTTAATATTGAGCATATGCCTATGTGGCATAACAGCAAAGTTGATTGCCAATTAAAATAGTGATAAAGCAAAGGTGCATGCCAAGGAAAAAAATCCAACAGGATTCTGAGTGATTCTTTCTGTGCATATCAAATGTTTAATGAACAGAAAACAAGTATCTGTCTGCTGGAATTCATTCAACAGAGAGGCACATAAGGATAAGCTAGGCAAGCCTCATATAGGTCATCTCTTTTCATCAAAAACAGAAACAACATTGTGTTCATGGACTCCATGATTCAAGATGATAGTTCAAACTTTATGATACATGGATATGGAATTTGATCTCCCAAAGTCTGTAGTCTACAAAATCATGCACAACAAATTGAGATATTGCAAAGTATTGGCTTGTTGTGGCCCAAAGCAATTGGCTGAAGAACAAACCCACCAACATGCAGCCAACCTAAACCTGACAAAAGAGTAGCTTCAGAAGGTTGGGATCATTTAACACATCCATCACAGACTTGATTTAGCACCTTCAGAATATCATTTTTCAGGGTTCATCAAACAACATTTATTCAGAAAGTAATTCCACACAGGTGTTGTTGCCGAATTGCAAGGGTGGCTCCAGTCATTTGACAATGCATTCTTAAGAGTATACACTCATGTACCAATGGGACAAATGCATCTATCTAAGTGGCAAATACATAGAAAAGAAACATAGTAGTATTGGTAACCGATGCATGTTGAATAGTAATAAATGTTTGTCCTTCCATTTTAAACATCCTTCATACCTTAATGGATAAGGTATTAATAATTATTCTATGTGCTTATACATTACTTTAGTGCACCCTATATATCAAAGATAAGCTATCTAAAAAGCATGCTGGGTCATGTAGTGGTTTCCCCTATATTGAGTGATGCAGGTTCAAACTTTTCAAAGGTTTCACATTTTGTCTATTAAAGACTCTTGAAAAACCCAGGGTGGTAGATGATAAATATATGGTTTAGTAATAATAATAATTAACAGAGATGTCTACACAGACATGTACCCAATAAATATAATGTGCATGCATATATAAAATATGCATATATAAAATATAAGCATGGACACTGAGATCAACATTGAATGCCAACAATCTGTTTCATACTTGGATGCAATCTTTAGGCCTGAAAATTAAATTCAAGTATGAAACAGAGTGTCTACTCAGTGATGACCTTGGTGTCCATGCCTATATTTACATGTGCTTGATATTGAACACTTTTACCCATAAATATAGCATATACTAAGACTGTGTGTGTGTGTATATACAACTGATAGTTTTCTTTTTGCTCTAGAATAAAATATAAATTTAACAAGATTACATCTACTCAAAGAAATTACAGTTACTAACTTCCTTTATTTATTTTTTTGTAAATACTGAAAGGATTTTCCATGTTAAACTTATCACAAATATATTGGCTGAAATTAACCCAGAAGATTTTGTATTAGGCTATATATTGGAAGACACACAACACTTGCATCTCTAAAGTAAACAGTATTAATCCTGAGGAAGATGAAGATTATGGAAATTTTTAGTCACTAGGGATTCATTAAAAATATAAGCAGGAAAAACAATCAAAATTAGTCAATTACAAACCTTCAAAGAATTACGTACATAACAATTTTTTCATCTATTGTTTTCCTTATAAATACAAAGATGGTCCAATGAAAAACAGTTAAAAACAAATAGGTGAATACAAAAGTTTCCAGCATTTCTATTTAAAAAAAATATTTTTCTACTTAATTTAAAATAAATAAGCTGGAATAATTCTTTTTTTTTTTTTTTTTTTGTAAGGACTTTACTCTGTACATTCCTTATTCTAACCACTCATTTTATTAAATATTCAAATAAAATTCCTTGTCCTAGAATGCTTGCAACCTAAATTGGGAGGAAATTTCCTGAATATGTAATAAAAAAGGTGGTCAGAATAAGGATGTCCAGGGCAGATTTTTCTCAAAAAAAAAAAAAAAAAAAAATTATACATTACAGCCTGTCTGTTTAAAAGTCAATGTCAATAATTAGTAAAAATGAATGCTAGTAACTTTTACACATACCTACTATAAATTCTTGTTTACTAGAACAATACAGCAGTTAGTTTATGAGACAGCCAATTAAGATAATGAATAAAAAAAGAATAGACTTTCAGCTAAATTGGAGGCCTGCCAATAAACAGACATTCCTCATTTTATTATTCAACACTTGGATATGAATTATATCAAAATGGCTACTTGTCTAAATGGAATGACAAAAAATCGTGCTTAGGTAAGCAGCATGAAATGATGTGGTTTGGTCATCCTCTGGCTCCCTTCTAATATGTGTGTTGCATAAGAGCAAACAAAAAATAACCAACAACTAAGACTTTTTGTTCTTCCTCTTGCCAGATCGCTTGCCTGCATGGGTTGGAGATTTCCAGTAGTAAAGTATCTGGGATGCAATAAGTCCATTAAGACAGGTGGACACAATGTAGGTAACCACAAGCAAATTGTCACCCGTCTCTTGTATGGATGTGAAGACACGAGCCAAAGCACCAACAAACAGAAGGAAGATGGTCACGGCAGACAGCTGACCTGTATTTTTGTTCTTGAAATTTTCATAGGCTTGGATCAGCTGCAAAAAAGAAAAAAATAAAAAAAAAAAATAGATTTATTTTTTCATATCAAAAAAATCTTGAATAAACATTTTTAGTACAGATCAACTTCAGGGAAAAATTGAAAAATATCAAATTTTTTTTATAAAATTTTGCACAAATTTATCAGATAAATTGAAAGGGAAGTTAATTCATCTTTAATACAAAAAATAATTAAACATCCCAATTAATTTTCCTACCAAATCATATCTTGAAAATTGGAAAAGAAATGAACATATTTTCATTTTAATATTCAAGGTTTCTTCTTCTATGTGACATTCCTCTTCAGGAGATGGGCAATCATGACTTGCCACAACTTTCTATTTTATATATATAGTTCCTAGTAATGTTTGTCTTTTTACCATCCCTCCCACTTCCTGTTTTGCAATCCATACATAAGCTCATCAGGTAAGTGGCCTACTGCCTCCCCCTCTTCCTTTTACCTTCAATATGCCCTGTGAATGTTAAATTTTCCAAGCCTTTCTTCTTCAATACTCTTTTTGATTCTAAGCAACAAGGTTTTTTTTGTCCTTTTTCCTCTTTGTTTCCATTTATCTTACTCAGCATCCTTCTGTAGAAACACATTTTTGTTGCCTCAAGTCTTTTCCACATTTGTGATGAAATTATTCAGCATTCATGCCATATAGAAAGATTGATAGTACATTGCAGTTAGGCATTCTTATTTGTTTCTAATGAAATGTTCCTGAATTGCATCTTCAGTTACTTCAACGCATCTTCTGATTTCAGTGTTGCATTTCCCATCATCTATTCAAACTCTTCCCAGATATTTAAAATTCTGTACTTGTTTGATTTTGACAGTTTCAATTCATAGCTCACATCATGACCTTTTTCTCTTGTTGATAACTATACATTGTCTTCTTACAATTCAAAAGTATATGTCTATACCACTAAATTACTTCTTTGTGTATTTTTCATCTCTGATATAAATGTGTTTGTGTGTGTGTGTCTTATTTTCTCAAAGAGATTTTCCCTTAAGAGTTAAACCTTCAAAATTATACACACACACACATATATATATATACATATATATATATATATATATATATATTTGAATCAACATCATACAAGGAAAGCATTTAAATGCTCAATAATATGCTTACATAGGTCACTTTTCATGTGACATCTTATTGTAGGGTCAAATTTGTACTTCATCATTGTTTTGGTTGTTATTTTTATTTTAGATGTTTTGAGAAAATTTAACTTTTCCTACTAATAAAGTGATTTGTGTTTCATGATAAATTAAAGTTCACATTATTAGGTTTTCTATGTAAGAAGTTCAACTTAAACAACTTAAATTCTATAGCGTAGTCTTGAAATATGTTAAATGCTTTTAATGACCACTAAGTTTTCATTCTAGCAATTTCACTTTCCTGGTAAACATTTCTAAATGTTTACCAGGAAAGTAAAATTCCTGAATTTGCTGTAATCTAAAATTAGGAAAAAAAAAAAGAAAAAAAAAAAAAAAAAAAAAAAAAAAAAAAGAAAATCTGTGTTGTAACACCAATTTTTTCTCTTTCTTTGGAAGAGCAACATTACTCAGAGCCTTTCTCAAGCAATAGTTCATTCAATACCCACACACATTTTTGCAAGGCTCATAGCTACTACAAATATACTTTTACGTATCATTACAGTTCATCCCTACCCATATAATGATAGAAGAACAAGTCTCCTGATATGAAGAGCTATGGTGTTCAAACACAACATCTCAATATTTGTAGATGCAATGACATAATAGACAGCATGGAAATTACTAATTAAAAGTTTTCTTTAATTCATTTATAGAAAATAATTAATTTTTTATGTTGAATGCTACTTAGAACAAATTATTCGAGATGAAATTTAAATCTTTTTGAATTGCTTTGTTTTAAAAAAAAAAAAAAAAAAGTTTATAGAAAGTAGATTTGCAGGATTATTTAAGTTGTTAAATAGCTTAAATGTATATTTACTACCCAGCACAAGTACTGAACTGATAGCCTTCAGCTAATGTAAACTTGTGCTTTAATAAACTGATCTGTTCCACCTGCAGTTGAAATGGGTTCTACCAATTGAGTTCTATATAAATATGGTTTTTCCACTGGGGATAAATAAATCTATATAATATTTGATCAACAATTTAAAATACATCACATCCAAGTATGGAAGAGTTTCACAATGGTCAATTTGTCAAAGAACTGGGAAGATGATCGCAGCATACAGAACCATAGGGAAGTGCTTGAAAAACTACATTTTAGGTTGACCTAAACTTTAGGAGTGAAATTGTAGAGCCAAAACTGTTTAGAAGCTATTGATGATCGTGCTGGTACAAATTTGTAAGTCATCATGACTGACAGTTTGAGCATAATAACCTTGTTCAACTAGTGATCATGTCAGATTAAACAGTAAATAAGGTCCACTTAGCATGGTTGCATTATAAACCACAGGTAACCATGGATGTTGAAGAAATACAAATGTGCTGAGAAGATCTCTGCAACAGGGATTAACAAGCAACACAAGTAGTCTCCATAACTTCTTATGACCAACAGGTACCTACTACTACTACAATATGGAAATATTTATAAAAAAACGTGTATCACTTGTTATGTTAATGCTACTGATTTAGATATCACATATGCTTGATTTATGAAACAGGTTCAGTATTTAAAGTATTACAATTAAGGGATTTAATTAAGTAAGGTAATTCATATTTTTAATAAATTTCATTACATCAATTATAAATCAATAAATAGATTGTCTTACCAATATGTGTCCAATCTATACCTTTTTGTTTCATACAATCACTTCTTTTTGAAGTGAAGAAAATATAACCACAACTTCTTTTAATTTCAATTTTGCTAATATTAGATCTTTTAGTAACATTGGTGAGTAAGGCAAAGAAAATTTTCTTGATACCTTTTAGTCTAGCTTTTTTATTTTTATGATAAAGCAGTCTTCTACTTGAATTAGTTAAACTTTGCATTATTACAAAATAAAGATAATGTGTTGTGAATGGTAAAGTCTAAACAAATATAACATGATTTTCTGTAATTTTAAATTCAGTTTTCTTAAATCTTTTGTGCATATACATGGATGTTTATAGTTGTGTGGAAAAATTCTTAAGAAAAATGAATTCTTCATAACATGACACACTTTAAATATTAACAAAAATCTTAACAGATTTTCTTTTTCAATTGGGAGGACATTGTGAAACTATTTTACAAGTGTATTACAATGACTTACCTAGGACAAAACAAAACAGAGATACTTTTACAAAATAACAAAAGAAAGATAACCAAAACCTTAAGAACCATAAAGTTTCTCAATAATTTATACCTATATTTTATAGATCATATTTTTTCTTTTCATCCACACTCTCACATATTATATATATATATATATATATATATATATATATATATATATATACACACAATTTCTAGTAGATTTTAAATATGAGAGAGAGCTTGAAAAAATTATAACTTTATTCAATCTTTTGCACTTTTAAAAAATATTTCTTTGCATCACCAAATCTTCCTTTGATCTCTGCTTCTCTCTTTCTCTATTTTCTTCCTCCCTTCAATTTTCCTACTGCTCTCTTTTCAAAACACACATTGGCACTCTTTCAATTTCTTCAATGTCTCTTTTTATCTCCCCTGTTCATTTCTTTCTTCTCTTTTGCTTTGTAATTGTCATTCTATTTTCTTCCCTATTTCCAAAGGTCTAATTCAGTGTTTTCTACTTTTTCATACCTTTTTTCCAATTTTTTTCTGTTTCTTCAAACTTAGCTATATTTTGTCTTTTTTTCCTCCCATATATTCTAATTTAAAGTTCTTACATATTTTTCTTCCTTCTTTTTCATTGAATTTCTTCCTTTCTATTGCATTTTTCTGTTCTTTCCTCCAAGCTAGAAAGTCTCTCATTTTGTACAATTTCACACAACTGCTTCAGAAATCTTTCTCTTTATGCAAAAAATACTGAAACCCTACCACCAGATCTATTCTCCCTCCAAAAGATTATTGATTCATCAAAAAAAGGAAAATACAATAGAAAAATTATATGTACATATATTTTTGTCCTGTTTTTCTTCTCCAGATTTGAACCATTCCAAATATCTACACTGT
>CAHIKZ030001826.1:600000-633873 GCA_903632075.3 Acanthosepion pharaonis | reverse complement strand
TCAGTTCTTCAGCAAAGATCATCTTCAAAATAAATATCGCTTCACTAACGCATCTCAATATTTAAACAAACATCAGATTCACCACGCAAAAAAATCTCACCTCTCCAAAACTACTCACCTTTACTTAACTTTTCGACAAATCTCCTCCTCTCCTCAAATGTCGCTACTTCACCAAAACTCACGTTATCAAAATATAAATCTTCCCAAAATTTATTGGCTCTACTCCAAATCTCGTTCCATAAACAATTCACATATCAGCAAAAATATTCCATCTGCAAATATTGTTTCTCGAAAACGTTTCGCCTATTACTTAAATTTGGCCTCATCAAATAATCTCCACCACGCAACAAGCCTGTATTCTTGAACAAGTTTTATCTAAAAAATCTTTCATGATCAACAAATTACGATTCAACGAAAATCTGGCTTCTCGAAAAAGGCCTTCCTCTTTTACAAATCTTGCCTCAACAATGAATCTCGCCTAATCTACAAATCCATGTTCAGAATAAAATATCAATTCAAAGACAAACCTGGAATTTGAAACAATTCGCGTCTTCATATCAATATTGCAACTTGAAGTTTTCTATTTGCAATAAAACCTGTTTCTCGAAAAAGCATTGTTTTTTTTATCTCTTTTCTTTAAAAATTTTTGCCCCGCAACCTGTCTCGCTTCTCGAATAATTGTCGACCTCTCGCCACTTTAGACGTCGAAATAAATCTCATTTCTTAAACAAATCTCGTCAAGAAATTCCACCTCCTAACATCACCTCGTTTCCCTCCAAATTTCACTAGCATATCAATGTTATTTACGCAAACATTCTCATTTAAATCAAATTTTCACTTCTTGAACATCATTACACAAAGAGACCTTGAATATTTAACATTCTAAATAGGACTTACCGATTACTGCTTTGACAAATGTTGCTCCACCAAAATGCCACTTTTACAACAAATCTCACTTCCGCAAAAACGAAACCTGATTCTCGTTGAGTTCTTGAGGCCTTCACCCTTTGAGCCCGAACTAACGCTTTACCGGTGGTAGAGAAAAATGACGTAATGCCCAGCCACCGGTTGAATAGTAGTAGAGAAAAAGGACTTAATACGTAGCCACCAGGTGAGCGGTGGGTAAACACTTGTAATTATTTTTATATCTACCGTAAATTATTTACGAATTTTGACTTAGGAGCTCAGGCAGAATGGTTAAAATTGCTATATATATATATATATATGTTTATGAAAAAGTATAGTTTTAAGGTGTGCTATATTTATGGGATGAAGTGACCAATATGAGAGATAGACCGTCTGTAAATATAAATATAAAAGTGAACGGAAGAAGTCAACATTCAGATACAGGTTGTTTCATTCTGACACAATCATCAGGCGGCCTGACGATTGCGTCCAGCATGAAACAGCCTGTCGCCTGAATGTTGACTTCAATAAGCACTTTTATATATATATATATATATATATATATATATATATATATATATATATATATATATATGTTTATAATTTTATTATATTTACACAAGAAGGTCGCCACTTGAATAAACTTGCCTCCTCACATTAACTCACTTCTTCCAGAAATCTCATGTGCACACAAGATTTTGCTTAACACATTTCTAAACAGATTACCCAACCGATCTCGCATATTATGTCTTATGCCAAATAGTTTCGATTCAATAAG
Source organism: Acanthosepion pharaonis (assembly GCA_903632075.3). Lineage (NCBI taxonomy): Eukaryota > Metazoa > Mollusca > Cephalopoda > Sepiida > Sepiidae > Acanthosepion > Acanthosepion pharaonis. The sequence goes on along the minus strand of CAHIKZ030001826.1, from coordinate 632,189 downwards.
CCTCAACTATTTGACATCTCATCTTTCGAATAATTTTCACAAAACTAATGTCACTCCAGCTACTCATTTATTAAATCAACTATCATTTACACAAAACAATAGCGAAATCAATCTGATTTTCTTCAGGGATCTCTCCACCCAAAATACCTAACATAGGAAATAATTTTACAACTAAAGTATGCATTTGCATTATTTATTTCATTAATATTAATTGCGAATTAATCATTTTGCATTAAGCAAGACTGGCGGTTCCAAAATGTCTTGTGGTCTTTGCATCAAAATTGTCATTGTGCGCATTGTTTGACACCCTGAAAATAAAAATGAAATATTATAACTAACCAAAACGGTTATTCGCAAGCATTCACATTCATATTCTAAAAGAATATGGTAAAGGAATCGAAGGCGATCCACATTTTCTACACCTGCATCTGGAAGCTACTTATCTTTTTGGCGCATTTATTTCAGATTTATTTTTTTAACAGATGTAAGCACATTATTTCACCCAGATATATATATAAATTATTTCTTAAATTGCCTGATAAAACGCAAAATGTCTTCAACTGACTAAACTCACACATCTTAATTTATTCTCTGTAATTCTATAAATATATATATATATATGTATGTATGTATTGCTTGTTAAAGAGATATCATTTTCCAATTACTCAAAATGTCTAGTATATTTCATTTCAGACGTTTCACTTCAATCTGATTTTAGTTGGATCCAAAATCCCAGAAGTATGAAGAATAAAATAATATTGAATTAATTTAATTTATACGTTTTTTATAGTTTTGTTTTAACTTTTCACATTAAAATGTTGAATTAAATAAATTTTGCTGAATGAATTCACAAAAAGTTGCGGAAAGATATATATATATATATATATTATATATATATATATATATATATATATATATATAAAAAACATTTTTTATGCGTATACATTCTTTTATGGCACCTTGCATTTATTGGAAATATTCATAGAAATATGAGTTAATTTTTTCTTATTCAGTTTATTAAACAGGTTGTTAATTTTTTTTTTTAAAACGGAAAATAACTGAGTTGAAAAATAATTCACTAAGAATGTACTAGACGATCCTAAGGAAAGAAGAAGGAAAGAAAAGAAAGAAAAAAAAAAGAAAGAAAATGTATGACGCATGACCCAGTTGATGGTAGAGATAGGTCTGCGTGTGGTCGACTTTATTTTTTTTTTTAAAAACAAAGGGAAGAATAGAATTGGAAATAATAAAAGAGAAAAGAAAGGAAAAAGACATGATATCGACCAGATGTCGGTCAGAGGCCTCTGACCGACTCTTGCGTGGAAAAACCCTTATCAATTTGGAGTGAAGAGAAATTTTATTTTTTTCTTTTGAACAATAGAAACGAAATTTGTGATCTGAGAGAAAGTGTCTTTGGGTTGGGGAAGACTGGTGAAAACGATATACGGAATTGACCTGTTAAGAATTGGACACCCACGTTAAGAAAGTAGAGATATTTCGACCTAGATAATTAAGATTTTCGACTATCAGGTAAAACAAAGAAGTAAAAAAGAAGAGCAATTGTTTTTGGACCACAGAGGGCGCCAAGAAGGCGGAAAAGAACCTTTTCTAAAGTCAAGACTAATTAGCGGCGGGCTGTTTGACAAAGTCCAGGTGAAAGAAAGCTAAAAGATTGTCATTTTGCGTACGTGCAAAAAGGTGCGAAATCGGATTTTGTTTTTTTAAAACCAGCACGAGGTAAATCACACCCGCCAACAAAAGGGAGAGGGTGTTCGGTCAATAACAATTGGTCGAATACAATCACGTGACCGCGGAAGAAGAAGGAAAGAAAACCTCGATCAATAACTGTTGGACGAGGCGGTCACGTGGGCTGCGGAAAAGAAGAGAAAGAAAGGTTCGATCGGGAACGATTGGTTGAGAGCGATCACCTGACATGAGAGAGAGACTAAGAGAAATAGATATGCGCCGCCCCACCAAGAGCTCTGTAAGAAAGTAGGGTGAAAACAATAACGATAATGGAAAGTCAAAATTAATACGACTTTTGGAATTATCGAGAAAACCCTGACGCCGACAGACCCACCCCAGTTTGTTGCGGCGTCAATATAAGCAGGACCCCAGTCGACAGAAATCAGTTTGAGTTGGAGATGCAGCCGGAGTTGGGCTGAGTTGCAGCAGGACCGCGGGCAGGGGAAGATCCTGAACGCGGACATAAGACCTGATTCACTCGCCCCCTTTGCGGGCAAAAAGAACCTCAGACAGAAGGACTTCCAGCCCAAGTCGAAGACAGAAGAACTTCCAGCCCAAGTAGACGAAGAAGAAGATTGCCTGAAAGCCTGAGAAGAATTGAGCTGCAGACAAGCCGAAAGTCGATGAGAAGTTAAAGTTCATCCCCGGACGGCAGCGAGAAAAGAACCCTCAGACAAGAAGAACTTCCAGCCCAAGTAGAAGAAGAAGAAGAAATACAACTCAAGTCGGAGAGAAGAATCAACTGCGAATGATCGATAGAAATTAGCCCCAGTGTCGAACTGAACCACACTCCGACATACATACATGATTCTAGAAAGTAGGTAATTCGACATTTTCCTATTGTGTGATAGAAGCTTGGTGCCAGTCCACAGAGCGGGTCGGGAATTGAGAACAATTTTGTTTTTATGTAACGGACTTTAAGATATAAAAGGTTGTTACCCTTTTTTTATCAGCAATTTTGTTTGGTGTCGTGAGTTTTTATTTTATTTGTGTTTTGCCACCCCCGTCGGACTCAACTTGTATCGGCCCCGATCCCCTGCTGGTCCCGTCTGTCTAAGATCTAAACACAGCGTGGGTAGACAGACCGAGATCGGTATAGTTGCTTTAGTGACCAGGTATTGGAAGCGAGTCGGGAAAGGCGAGGCTGGTGATCATCTGACCAAAGGGTTGGAGCGGCACGCTTGGACCCAGGAGGAACGACCAGGAGGAGCGACGTCACCGTTGGCGCCGTAACCAAAGGATCCGACACTGGGCCAGGTGTGTAACCGTCACAAGTGGTGCCGTGACCAGGATCAACCCTGAGACAACCGTCACAAGTGGTGCCGTGACCAGGATCAACCCTGAGACAAACGTCACAAGTGGTGCCGTGACCAACGGATCAACCCTGAGACAACCACGTCACATATGGTGCCGTGGTGACCGAGGGATTTCAACCCTGAGAAGACCACGATCGACCGCCGTTGCTGAAAGTTCAAGCAGAAATCAGAACGACCCGGGACCAAAGGAAAAGAAGGAACAGAATCGTCTGTAAGGTAGGACACCTTGTTTATTTCCCTACCTCGATTGTTGCTCTCTGTAGACATGTCAGATTATGAGTCGGATAGAGCAGTGGGGGGTGAAGAAGAAGTAGGGCGGGGTTGTCAGTAGATTTAAGGGGCTGTTGGGTGGACCGAGGGTCCCAGTGTTTGATGGTAGTGGGGAGGAGTTCAGGAACTGGCTGACAATCCTCGAAAAGAGCCGAACCATCTACGAGCTCTCGGACCAAGAAACCCTGTACCTGCATACGATGCCACAAAGGGAAAAGCGTCTGAGTTCGTAAGGGGCTCGTGGAGAACCAACCCCGCTTGGCTTGGGAAGAAATAAAAAGCTGCTGACCAAAGAATTCGCCGACGAAGGTACGGCCATAGAGGCCATGAGGGCCCTTTTAAAACTGACACAGCTACGGGATGAAACCCCGGGAGAATTAGGGGGGCCCGAGCGGGGAAGCTATCGTCATTAGCATTCCCTGAGGTGGTCAGGGGACAACGCAGTCATGGAGGCCCAACTGGCGGACCTGTATGTGGAAGCTCTGAGTGATGAGCGTGTTCGGCACGACGTCCTGAAAGAGGGACCGCTCAGACTGTCGGCAGCGATAGAGCTGGCCAGAGAGAGCCAGGGGGTGGGATAAGGTGAAGAGGTGTGGGAAGAAGCAGACACCAAGTCAGGAGGCTGGAAGAAGGGGTAGGCGGAAGAACCCCGTATGGAATCAGAGGGTTAAGGAAGAGGTGGATCGGGCAGAAATATGGAGGAGGACCCCAATAGAAGGGCATGGTCGACCAGGCATGGCTTTTATAAGCCCACGCCGGGTCGATATGGGCTGGTTCTGCTGGACCTGTGGGTACGAGGACCACAGGGCGGCAGAATGTCCGACGAAGTGGGGGTTGCCCAGACTTCGATCGTGACAGGTGCACCAGGTGTGGTGAAAGGACACCTGGCCAAGTGGTGCGGGCTGAGGAAGGTGCCCCACCAATATTAACAAGGAAGGCCGAGCCCAAGAAAAAGCCAGCGGGCCACCCCAGAATTAAGAGGGAGGGTGGCCCTGTTAAAAGGAGAGAAATAAAGGCTTGACCAGTGGGTGGGAACTGCTTGGATAGGGGACGGTTCCCCGAGGATAGACACAAGGCCAACCCAGTTAAAAAGAGAAAGAGCAAGATGTTGGACATGTGGTCGGATGGGCCACTTTGCGGCAAGCTGTCCGACAAGAAGGTGCTGGTTTTGCAGGAGGCCAGGACACCTGAGAAGAAACTGTATTCTTAGAAACGGCCACGAGAGACCGAGAGAGGTCCGGCTGGGGTCACCCAGGTGCAGGGGGGGCGCAGAACTCCACCTCATAAAAGAAATGAAGATGAATTATTATTACTGGCGCCTATGGCTGGGTTAACCCAAAGGTGGGGACCCAGGAAGAAGAAAGCCCAGGTGTTCTCTTCGCTAACGCAAGAGAGAGAACTATCCTGTAAAGCAGAGATAGGTGGTAGAGAGATGAGGGTTTTAGTGGACACAGGAGCATCTGTGTCATTGATGAGAGAGGAGATATACAGGCGGGTGAAACGGAAGAGAAGGTTACGAGAAGCGGACATAGAGATCACGCAAGCAGACGGGGCCCCCTGGAGATAAGGGGGATGGTGAGGCTCCCCAGTGAGGGATTGGGAGGGTGAAAAGCACCCAAAATTTTATGTAACCCCCGACCTATGTACAGAGGCAATCTTGGGAGAAGATTGGCCCGGAGCCAGAGGGCCCAGATTGAGTTTAATCCTACTGTGTTGGTGGTGAACGGCGAGAGAACGCCATTGGGATGCCCACCAGAGGAAGAGATAACCATAGTGGTGGAGGAAGATGTAAAGTTACCTCCTAGGACAGCAGTGTCGGGAAAGGGTAGGCTAATGTCAGAAAAAACGGTACGGAGAGGACCTCTGCAGTTGGTCCCTGTAGAAGGAAAGGGCCTAGAGGATAACGAGGTAACCCTGTGCGAAACGGTAGTGGAGGCAGCCGAGTTGGTGCCCATAATGATGGTGAACCAGGCCCAAAAGACAATAAAGGTTAGAGAGGGGAGAAGATAGGAAGAGCACTTCCCCACGAACTCTGAATCGGGTGAGATTCGAGGAGGAAACGAAGGAAGCTAGTAGAGCAAACAAAAGGAATCTTAGATGAGGATATATTAGCACCGGATCAATTTAGAACCAGAGTGGGGGGTCTGTTAAGGAACAATCGAGATGTGGTGGCCCCAGTCAGACAAGGAGCTAGGTCAGACCCACACAGTCGAAAATGAAAATCGACACCGGAGACCACCCCTGTGAGATTAAAAACCCTACCGAACACCTACACATAAAAGACCCCTTGTAGAAGAGGCAGTAGAGGAAAATGTTGAAGCTGGGATGATCGAAAGATCGATCTCTCCTTGGAGCTTCCCAATAGTAATAGTAGGTAAGAAAGATGGCGGCCACCGTTTCTGTGTGGATTTTAGAAAGCTGAATTCTATATCGAAGCCGTTGGCGGTGCCATTGCCATTGATAGACGACATTTTGGCATTATTAGGGAAGGCAAAGTACTTCTCTACGTTGGACTTGAGGTCCGGGTATTGGCAGGTAGCCCTGATGAGGCTGACAAGGAGAAGGCCGCATTCGCGTGTCACCTGGGACTGTTTCAGTTCAGAGTGATGCCATTTTGTTTAGCTAATGCCCCGGGAGTCTTCCAACAGCTAATGTCAATAGTGTTAGGAGGATATGAGAGCTTTGCCATGGCGTATTTGGACGATATCTTGATATTTTCGGAGACAGTGGAACAACACTTTTTTTCATTTAAGACAGGTGTTGGGAAGGTTGAGGAAACACGGATTAAAATTGAAATTGTCAAAGTGTCAGTTTCTGAGGGAAGAAACTAGGTATTTAGGCTTCGTCATAAACGGAGACGGTATTAAACCCGACATGGATAAGGTAAAGGTCATAAGGGAAATGCCAGAGCCTAAGACCGTGAGGCAGGTAAGAGGTTTCATAGGAGCTATAGGTTACTACCGACGCTTCGTCCCGGCATTTTCAAGAATTGCCATACCACTGGTGGCCCTGACGAAGAAATACGCTAGGTTCAAGTGGACAGAGGACTGTCAACGAGCATTTGACTCGCTAAAGGAACAGTTGACCACCGTTCCACTACTGACGTACCCAGACCTCAGCAAGCCCATGATATTATACACGGATGCCAGTGAGCAGTGTGTAGGGCGATACTTACCCAGCCGTGTCCTGATAAGGAAGGACCAGTGCCAGGCATACCAGAGGAAGTACCGATATACTTCCTCTCCCATAAGCTCTCAGAGACACAACAGAGGTGGCCAGTAATAGAGAGGGAAGCATATGCTATCATGTATGCTCTCCAAAAAGCTGGACTACTATTTAAATGGTGCGGTCTTCACTATAAAGACGGACCACAAGCCTCTGCAGTATCTATTGCAGGCAGAGGGACAAATAATAAGAAAATTCAACAGTGGGCACTTAAGTTAAGTGGCTACCACTGTAAGATAGAGTATTTGGCAGGAAAGGAAAACACGTGCGCAGATTTACTCTCAAGAATACCGAAACAACTGGAAGAAAGATCTGTAAGGGTAGAACAGGGAGTAGATGATAAAGCCTATAGAATAGGAGTAATTAACTCTAATAAGCTAAAAGATCGCCCTATATTAGAATCGGACGAAGAAGGGGACGCCCAGATAATAACCGATCCTTACTGGACAGAAGGAATTGAGAAGGAGCAAGCAGACAGTGAAATAGCTGCTCTGAGAGAAAAGGTGAAGTCAGGAGAGACCACCAAGTATGCCATAATAGAGAGGAAAGACTGTATTATCTCTCAGGAAGGATGAGGAAGTCGGGCCCAAGTTGTATGTGCCCAAAAGTTTAAGACCAGAGATATTGAACAGTGCCACGAGAGGTTGGGTCACATGGGAATTGATAGGACATGTGATCTCATAGGAAGAAAGTACTATTGGCCCAAACTGTACGGAGAAGTCACTAACTATGTTCGAAGTTGTGTGTGTGCATTTCATCCTTTCAGAAGGCAGGAAATGGCACCCTTGGTTGAAACAGACGTACCCAACTTTTTTCCTCCCTTCGAGAAAGTTTGTATTGATGTAACAGGACCATTCGCGTGGGGAAACTGCACAAGGAAAAAGGAACTGAAATTTTAATCTTTTAAATTAAAATTGAAAAAAATTGGCCTGAAGCCTGTAGTCTAGACAAGAAGGCCAAACTTCATTGGGTTTCTTTCTAAGCGTATCTTTCTTGGTATGGTCTTTGATTGGTAAAATATAATGGCAACAAATTTGAACAAAATCATTGTATTCTGATTTGAATAGATGCGTGCAGTAAAAAACATCCCCAAATCACCCCAGAACAGTGTGAAAGTTAGTTAAAGAACAATGGGAGATGTAGGAATGCAATACAAGTTGGTCAGAAAAACATCAGAAATTGGGACTTGTATTTGAAGGCTACAAATGAGGTTTAGATAAACGAAACCTCCAGATTTCTATGTTTTTTGTTGTTTGGCAGAGACGTGGTCCTGCCTGTAAAGACGTTTGACAAATTATACCACAAGGATCTGCTGGAACTGCTCAACAATCTTAATATATTCAGGCCATATATTAAAAATCAAGAACCTATAAATGAAAGGGTGAACCGCTGAAAAAAATGTTGAGAATTGAGGTTCACCCTGTATACAAAAATCCAAAGAGACAGGAAAACAAGGATGGGAACTTCTCACCTGACTTATTCAAGCAGACGGGCCCGTATTCTGAGAATTGGGATCCTGGCAGGACGATCATTAATAGGGTTCAATCTTAATGATCTGTAAAGATATGCAAATAACTAACCTGTAAATGATGGCAGACATGAAAAAAAACTACAAAACCTCCTAAGAAGGTAACTGAGTTGAACCGGAAGAATGGAGACGGAGGAAAACTACAAAGAAGATGAGGAGATAGGTCGACATCATAAAAGATAAACCCAAAAGTCCGCAATTTGGAGGTTGGAACCTCTAAAATTAAGCGATGTTCAGTCGTCGACTAAATCATCAGAGAAGACCCTCTGGAATCGCCATCGCACCCCCATGTCCGAACCAAAGGAAGAAAAAGATGAAGAGGTCCAAACAAGCAGTCAGGGTAGGCTTTAAAACATGAGGCACCCTTTGGACGAAGGGTCCAGAGTAGTGGGAGGAGGAGGATCATGAATATCTGTCCGCCTAAGGCAAGGAATGTTGAACTGTCTCCTCAAAGTTTAGACAAGGGAGTCGAGAGGTATAGAATGTGGTTCAAGGCGAAAGATGCTAAACATGGAAGGAGAATCAGGGGATGAACAATGGACAAGGAACTTGGACGAGGATAAAAACAAGGAAAGAAGGTTATATTTAGGTTGAACAGGAATCACCTGGGAAGATGAGATCAGGAGGGCCTGAACCCCAAATCTCAGTAGAACAAATAGGGCTGTGCAGAATAAGAGAAAGTAATGTCATGAGATAATCTGGTGTGGCTCATTCAAGATCCTGGCAGAACCCCTATGGATAGATGTGAAGTGGAGAGGATTGATCCTCTACATCCTGAAAGGAACATCAGATAAAAACAAAGAATAGATTGGCCACCAGTATGAATGGCAAGAATACGACCTTTACAGTAATACTTCAACCATCATTGTTTTAATGTTTCTTCTGCTTTAGAATGTAACACTGGAGGAGGAGGATGCCAACTCATTTGAAAATTTATTAAATGATTAGCTTTTAAATCGGAAAGGGTGAAATAAGTTTTTTTCTCAAACCCTAAAAACAAGAGAATTTGTTACATTTGTTGGAATGATACATGTCCAAGGTTGAAGCAGACTACATAAATTAAATCTGGTCGTCTACCATTTTCATCAATAATTTGTCCCAGATATTTAAAGTCTGGACGTAAACCATTTGGATTTTCCTTCACTCATTTTAAAACTATAAAACTTGATTCTCTCAAACTTTTTTTACATCTTCTGTTTGAAGGGAGGGAGGCCTTATTTTAATAAATATGCCAAGTAGATGTTTAACAAAATCAAGTTACCAGCAAGCATCAGTGTGTTCATAAACTGTTGGAATATGCAGAAACATACCTTTGTCTATGGAAAGGGGAAGTCCAGTTAAATTTTAAGAATAACCTACCATGAGTTATAATTGTTAATAGTTTAATGGGATGTTCATCTACTAGGGTGTCCATCAACTAGCCCCCCTATCTACTAGATGGAAGAAAAGCATCTGAAAAAGTTCAATTTAGAAAAAATTGGTACCTGCATTCAGTTTGACAAAATTTCCTCTGGACTTAGAGAATGGGTAATCATGTTGTTTTAAATAAGATGCATTTAACCCTAATGAAAATCAAAACATACACGGATTTTATTATTCTTTTTAACTTAGACTGTTGGCGTTGCCCATTTGGAATAGATCACACCTAATTTTTCTAGTCTGTCTAATTCATTATTAATCTGGATCTAAGGCCATCAAAAGGTACAATCCTTTTTGGCTTAAATGTCAGGAGAAGATTACATTCTCTTTTAAGCTCAAACTTAGCTTTTGCTTTTGATTTTGCGTGTCCCTAGACCTTCAGAACTGAAAAGAAATTTCAAGTTCAATTTCAATTTTTCTGAGACCACCATTAGTACTGGTCCCATAACAACATTTATCTTGTTGAAAAAGAACAAACCCTAATAGGAATCTCCCTATGAGACACAATAATGCAATCCAGTTCATTCCATATAGAACAAAAGTTTTGAAAAGAACATTTACATTGCATGTCATCTTTCCTGAGACTCCATGAAAAGAAATTTTTCATTGCATCAATAAACTGGGTTTAGAACATTTTCTCCATGTCAAGTTCATTTATGATAAAGAGATTTCATTGTATAACCTAAAAGAAAATAAAGTTGCAATTTTATTTTAGAAAGCGTTAATTTGAGACAAAAAAAACAAATTTCTCCTTTTTGTATTTGCAACACATTTACTTTTAATGTCCTTAAAAGGGATGGCACACTTGCATTTATTGGAAATATTCATAGAAATATGAGTTAATTTTTTCTTATTCAGTTTATTAAACAGGTTGTTATTTTTTTTTTAAAACGGAAAATAACTGAGGTTGAAAATAATTCACTAAGAATGTACTAAACGATCCTAAAAAGAAGAAGGAAAAAAAAAAAAAAGAAAAAGGAAAAAAGGAAAAGATAATGACAAAAATGGTAAGATAGGAAAAAGACATGATATCAAAACAGGCCGCTTTTTTGGAAAACAAATGTCGGTCAGAATTGGAAATAATAAAAGAGAAAGAAAGGGAAAAGAATAGAATATCGACCAGATATCGGTCAGAGGCCTCTGACCGACATTTTGCGTGGAAAAATTCTTATCAAAATAACGAAAGAGAAATTTTTAAATTTTTTTTGAACAATAGAAATGAAATTTACTTTAGTCAGAGAAAAGTGTCTTTGGGTTGGGGGAAGTGACTGGTGAAAACGATATACAGAATTGACCTGTTAAGAATTGGACACCCACGTTAAGAAAGTAGAGATATTTCGACCTAGATAATTAAGATTTTCGACTATCAGGAAAAACAAAGAAGTAAAAAGAAGAGCAATTGTTTTGGACCACAGAGGGCGCCAAGAAGGCGGAAAAGAACCTTTCTAAAGTCAAGACTAATTAGCAGCGGGCTGTTTGACAAAGTCCAGGTGAAAGAAAGCCAAAGATTGTCATTTTGCGTACGTGCAAAAAAAAAAAAAGAAATCGGATTTTGTTTTTTTTTTTTTTTTTTTTTTAAACCAGCACGATGTAACCACACCCGCCAACAAAAGGGAGAGGGTGTTCGGTCAATAACAATTGGTCGAATACAATCACGTGACCGCGGAAGAAGAAGGAAAGAAAACCTCGATCAATAACTGTTGGACGAGGCGGTCACGTGGGCTGCGGAAAAGAAGAGAAAGAAAGGTTCGATCAGGGAACGATTGGTTGAGAGCGATCACCTGACATGAGAGAGAGACTAAGAGAAATAGATATGCGCCGCCCCCCAAGAGCACTGTGAGAAAGTAGGGGTGAAAACAATAACGATAATGGAAAGTCAAAATTAATACGGCTTTTGAAATTATCGAGAAAACCCTGACGCCGACAGACCCACCCCAGTTTGTTGCGGCGTCAATATAAGCAGGACCCCAGTCGGCAGAAATCAGTTTTGAGCTGAAGATTGAGTTGAAGTTGGAGCAGGACCGGGGCATAAGATCCTGAACGCGGCAATAGTTCATCCCCGGACGGCAGGCAAAAGAAAACAGAACCCTTCCAGCCCAAGTCAAGAAGAACTTCCAGCCCAAGTAGATGAAGAAGAAGATTGCCTGAAAGCCTGAAAGCCTTGAAAGAATTGGAGCTGCAGACAAGCCGAAAGTCGATGAGAAGTTAAAGTTCAGCCCCGGACGGCAGTGAGAAGAGACCACCTCAGACGAAGAGAACCTAAAATTGAAATCAAGAAATCTTCCACCAAGTTGAAACAGGAAAACTACCAGCCCAAGTAGACGAAGAAGAAGAAATACAACTCAAGTCGGAGAGAAGAATCAACTGCGAATGATCGATAGAAATTAGCCCCAGTGTCGAACTGAACCACACTCCGACATACATGCATGATTCTAGAAAGTAGGTAATTCGACATTTTTCTATTGTGTGATAGAAGCTTGGTGCCATAGTCCACAGAGCGGGTCGGGAAATGAGAACAATTTTGTTTTTTTATGTAACGGACTTTAAGATATAAAAGGTTGTTACCCTTTTTATCAGCAATTTTGTTTGGTGTCGTGAGTTTTTATTTTATTTGTGTTTTGCCACCCCGTCGGACTCAACTTGTATCGGCCCCGATCCCTGCTGGTCCCGTCTGTCTAAGATCTAAACACAGCGTGGGTAGACAGACCGGAGATCGGTATAGTTGCTTTAGTGACCAGGTATTGGAAGCGAGTCGGGAAAGGCGAGGCTGGTGATCATCTGACCAAAGGGTTGGAGCGGCACGCTTGGACCCAGGAGGAACGACCAGGAGGAGCGACGTCACCGTTGGCGCCGTAACCAAAGGATCCGACACTGGGCCAGGTGTGTAAACCGTCACAAATGGTGCCGTGACCAGGATCAACCCTGAGACAACCGTCAAATAAGTTATGCCGTGACCAGGATCAACCCTGAGACAAACGTCACACTTTTTATAGATACAAATATTTAAGTAAATACTACGCACTATTAACGACATTTACCGGACTGAATGTCCGAGAAATTCATAATGTATTTTGTTTTAAAAAGATTCTGCGATTTATTCTTTTCATCTCTCACGGTGCCCGTCTTTATTCGTCGCAATTGAAACAATTTCATTTCATTCCGATCCACTGAATTTAAAATAACTTACGGTAATATAGCTGAAGTATATTTCATTTCAATGATTAACGGTGTCTGCGAATTCTCTAAAGAGAGTTGCAATTGTTTCAGACAAAAACAAACAGAATATCTGTCTATATCGTTATGATTATTTACGTTAATCGGATCTTTATTGGCATTCTTCAGGTGATTTTAATTTCGAACCGAATCTTTTATTTCGCCCACCGGGGTAGAGTGATCTACTTCCACATGCCATGCCTCTTCTGGATGTCTCATCTAGTTCCCTTTAGCTCAAATCTCTTGGTTTTTGGTTCACCACTGCTGTAGCCTGGTAGTGAACTAACTGGATTTAACCACCGCATTTATCCAGTGGGCCATGTGTCCTTGAGGACATCCGTGAATGAATTTCTGGGACGTATAAATCTAATGTCTCAGCAACCGTTTTTTACTATTGCAATTTTTTCGTTATTATTTTACATATTTTTACCAGAGCTTATATTAGAATTTTTTATGTTGCTATTCATTGCTTTTCTCTAGCACTCCTTATTACTGGTTCCCATACTATATTCATTTCTATGCTTGGCCGGCTCAGGAGATCTTTATGGCCGATCATATGTGGTTATTTTTTATGTTTTCTTATTCTCCAGTGATGCTTTCTGTCTATTATTTCAACCTCTTCGTACAGAGGGCAGTGATCTCGCTTTTCCCTCCATACATGGCCAGCTACGCCTGATTTTTCTATTTCTCATCCTGTTACCGCTTTACGGTGTTCTTGCAGTGTTACCATAAGAAGGCGACCTGATTCACCTTTAACTTACTGCAACGTCAAGGGATGGCGTACGCAGAGTCCTTAGTTATGTTCTCCTCTATGGGGGGGTCTTACTCGGAAGAGGTGTCTGTGAAATGTTGAAGCACTTTTGAAGAATGTCTTGATGTTATATGGGCAACAGATCTTATGTATTTTCTCCAATCCTCTCACATAGGGTAGGCAGACTGAAGTTGTTTTCTGAGTGTTGTTATCCTCTTGTACCCGTCTATCTCAGTTTGTCGGAGCTGCAGACATTGCTGACCATTTCTTGTCAATATGACTCCGGGTGGCCATACGACTCTTATTGAGTCCACATGTTTCAGTATTAGATGGGCTTCTTCCTGGTGTATTCAGAGTATGAAGGTGCCATCTACGTATCTCACCCATAGGGTTGGCTTTAGTGCTGTAGTTTCTAATGTCATTTCCTTTTGAATTATTCCATATATAGGTTTGTCATAGTTGGTGATAGTGGTGCCCATTGCTAAGCCATCATCTTGTCGATATATGCCTGATCCCAATCCAAAATGTGCTGATTGCGTACAGAAAGTCAGCATTTCCAAGTTATCTATTATTATACAAGTCCGTTCTCATAGGGATGAATCAGAAGCCATTCTGTCGCTGACTACGGTGCCTTCCTTGATGAATTTCATTATAACATCAAGAAACTGATTATAAAGCATAACATGTTCAGTAAAAAACAAATAGTCACAATGTTAATGTTATTCAAAGAAACATGTTTGAATGAAGATAAGCTGTATATATATATATATATATATATATATATATATATATATATTCATTTTTGCATTCATTAAAATGCTAGACGAGGATTAAAACATCTGTCTGAAAAATCTGTACAAATTTTAAAGGATCCAGTGTGTGTGTGTGCGCGTGTGTGTGTGAATGTGTGTTTAGAAAATATATATATATATATATATATATATATATATATATATATATATATATATATATATATATATATCAAAAACACAAGAATACACACCTCTATCTCTGGACCCCAAAACCAGCCATTTCTACATCCGTACGCATGTGGTAGATGTCCTCCAATCTCATAAAAGAAATTATCCGCCTTTTGATATGCATTGTTTTTTTAATTCGGTTTGGTGTCTAGCCCTCTCCTCAACAGAAAAAAAAAAACTGGGAGGGAAGCGATTTAAAGCGATTCAACAAAATCATTGACAATTCGAATGATACTGATTGGTTCCTTTTGTATATATATATTATTCTTGCTTGAGATTAGGTTTAAGATTGTGCAACGTCTTTTTTTCACTTTAAAATACCCCAGCGATATCTTACGACAGTCATGCCCTTCAACGTTGAGGTAGTCATCATATATCATAGATAGGAGCCTCGAATTGAGGAATCGGAGAGCCGAGTTCAAATTCTGGTCGAATCCATTACATTCAAAAATGTGCTAATAAACTTGGAAAATCAGGTATGAATCCTATTCTTTGTACTACAGCTATTGGTAAATAGCAGGACTTACCTTGATGACAACTGGTTTAGAAGAAGGACAACTCTATTCAAAACCTGCGTAGGGTCCGTTGATGACCTTATGGCACAAATGCACCAGATCTCTGTATTCGGCTCTTCAAAAGGGAGCTTGATTCTGTACAAACCCTTCACCACTATAATCAAATGATTTCTGCGTGTGGTAACTGAGTTTCTTGACACTAATACGTCGAAAACTACGGGATAGTCCATAGTCTATATATATATATATATATATATATATATATATATATATATATATATTGTGTATTTGTGTAGCAAAATCTCTTTTTTTATAAATGTTTTCTTAAAGAAAACTGACAAGGTACTGGGAATAAGCTTTTTATTTCATTTTTCTTATATTCGTGCCAGTGTTTTCTTTTCTGGACATAAGGTGTATAAAAACGGCCAAATGTTCTGTATATTTGAGCGCTTTCGGTTATTCTAAGTCATTATCAAGGGCGATTTATATTTTTATTTTGAAATAAATGTGTAGATTTTTATGTATGGGCTTAAAGTTATAGGAATTTTTTTGCGTGGGAGGCCGTGTTTATGTTATTGGGTATTGGCTTTTCTTTCTTTTTTTATTAATACAGCTTCTTCTGGACACATTTAAACACACACAAAAAAACTTTCAAACTACATCTGAAACATACTAGTATAAAATACAAGTATAAAAGCCTCATCAGCATGTAAAAAAAGATTAAAAAATAACGGAAACCCAAATAATAAAAAGGAAAAACCAACAGACAATAACTTTGCCTAATAATAATGCATAAATATTTAACTATTCTCTAATGTTGTTAATTCAGTGAACGAACATACCGTTTGTTTTTTTTCTTTTTAATATTAATGATTTAATAAATCTGATTTTATACACAGTTACGATTAAAAACATTATAGGTTTGTTTGGTTTGTTTTGTTTTACGGCATATCAACCTCAATGGGTTATTTAATGCCGACAACATTTTTTTGCCTGGTAATATTTTTGTTTTGTCAAAAATCTATTTCTGTTAATATTTTTTCCTCAAAAATATATAGCTGGTTATATTTTTTCAAAAGCGTATAGCTTTTCAAAAAGTGTAGCCTGCAACACTATTCTTTCAAATACGTATAACTGGTAATATTATTTTTTTCAAAAACGTATAGCTGGTAATATTATTTTTTTCAAAAGCGTATAGAGGGCAACACTATTCTTTCAAAAACGTACAGCTGGTAATATTTTTTTTCCAAAAACACACAGCTGGCAACATTATTTTTTTCAAGAACGTATTATTAGAGGCCTTGCTGTTGGACGTAGTTTATCGTCTTACCCAGGATGCGGCTGTAGTTTAACGTCATACACAGGACGGAACAACATTATATTATATATTCAAGATTGTTGCACTTACACACACTCATATACAAACATAAATATTCAGAATCAGAAAAATACGCACGCACAAATACACATCCAGACATAAAATCACGCTTTCACCATCATGGAAGTGTATACCAACGAATGAGTGAAATGGAATATATATATATATATATATATATGTGTGTGTGTGTGTGTGTGTGTGTGTGTGTGTGTGTGTGTGTGTGTGTACTTACCCCAAGATTATGGCATCTGCAGGTGCAATGTCTAAGACATGCTTCATCAATTTGGCATTGCGACAAACATATAGTGATGCAAGGGGGAGGCATTATCAATATATTAGAACGATGGTGCTTCAAGAGATGAACATCACTGACAGTCAACAACACGATTAAAATTCCTGTAATTGCAAGGTTCATCTTCCTAAAACAAAAAAAAAAATAATTAAGAATTATAAACATGAAATTAATGGTGTGTTTTAATATGAGAACTTGCAGAGGAGAATTAACAGGAGATAATTGATAACTGACATCCATTAAACGTGGAACCTGAAACAAGAACAGTCTACCCCATTGAACGAAATAAAGGGTTCAGTTCGACATTCCAACCACCTGAAGGAAGCCGGAGCGTACAACGGCCGAAACGTTGTAATAAATATGGCGACAAAGATGAGAACAGTAGTCCGAATGATGTAAATAGTGTACATAGTACCTCATGGTAGAAATATAGAGAGATAATCAAATATTGATTATCGATTTTCTGTATGAGGGATAAAGTGTAGATTATGAAAATAATCAGTGATCCGCTAATAAAAGCCGTCAGGTAAAACAAACGAATTGCTTAAATGTGCTGATTATTGAAAAAATTCCGCGTATACTTACAATGTGCTTGGTAGATTTTTAAGTCGAAAGTGAGCAATTTCTTTTTGAAGTGGGAAACGTCCATCAACTGTAAAGATTCAGTTTTCCAGTTTGCTTTTTATATAATCTGATCACTAAGATTTAAATGCTCTTCATATCATTACTTTTCTCCAGATGTTACTTTTTGACATAAATTTAGTCGTTTACATGTCTACTGCCTGTTGTAAACTATTAATAATTGAAACATTAATATTTAGACAGGCAAGAGGACAGGAACATTATGGAAATAAACATTTAAACTTAAAAACAAAACAAATGATTTGCAAAATAATGCATTATCACAATAACATAATCACAAATTCGCTGATAATTCTTAATAATTTATTAATTAAAAATTGATTACTTATTGATATAAAATCCTATGAGGGAAGGCGAAATAAGCCAGGGACTGATTGCGAGAAATCGAATGAAATCAGAACTGCTGTCATTTGGAACAATTGAATTAAATCGATTGATTGTCAGTATTCTGACATATAGTGTAGAGTAAAAGATACTGGATACATTCAAATTTTTCTTCTTGGAGAAGTTGAGAGAAAATAATCTCTTATAAAAGTGAGGATATTTAACCAGCTGCAAAGATTCATTTGTACACACATTTCTTCGTATGTAGAGGGACTGCCTCCTTTTGTGACGCGCTTGGTAACACCTGCCATTTTTGGATATGCTTCCGTAAATGTATTCAGTAGATAATATTTTCCATTTATTTATCAATATGGGGCAATATACAAGGGTAAGTACTATTTCTTCAAAATAGTCATTTATACCAAGGGTTATCATAATCTACTATTTTCGATATTTAATGTATGTACGCGGTGTATACACGTATATATGTGTGTATGCGTGTGTCTGTATGCGTGTTTGTATATACATATTTGTGAGCGTATGTGCTTATGTAATGGCAATATTAATCTCTTCTTTATAAAGAAATATTCGGAATTTATTGACGGAGCAGCAAGTACTGCATTCGATTTAAATTTATAAAATCTTTCTTTTAAGGAAAAATCAAATCCACTAAGTGTTATCGCTCTTTCCATTCTGCATGTGGTTTTCCTTACTTTGTTTGAAGTTATGTGGAATATCAACATGCTCATTATGTCACTATCTTGTCTTTAGATTACAAGTATTATCTATTTAAATTGTTGTTCTTATTGAAATGCATTGCGTGATGTATTTTCTTTTATCTAGTACAACAGGCCGGGTTGGCGATATTTATGAATTTTGCTTAATGGGGTTTGCTTTATGTTGTAGTCTCCTCCCTCTCATGAGCGTATTGTGGACTCTTCCACTTACTTAGAAGGAAAGTAAGCCTCAGGGAAACTGTTGTATAGATTGAAAGCTGGTCAACTGACAAATACTCCCAAGTCGTTTAATACTCTTCTGTTGTATTTGCTATTCAATACACTATTTATCTGCAACCTCTTGTTTTGTTATTTCTTAACCATTTACTACGTTACAACACTTTATCTGGATTTTTGCATTGGTAGTATTTAATCCATTATATATAGGATTGAATTAGTTTCTTCCGATTTATTTATTATTTCTGTCTGACTGCCTTCAGCTTTTTTATATTCTTTTTAAGAGTTCTCGGAATTTTGACCAGTAGTTTGGCCCTAGCTGCACCAGCTGCTCGATCGGTACTCTATATTTGTTTTATTGCTGTTATTGTTGATTCGCCTTCAAAGCTGAACTGGAATAGTTATGGACTTTCATATATACATCTACTATTTTTCTTGCTTTCGAGAAAGATATATATCTTCTATATTTCGCATCCATTACTTCTTTCTCTTTCTGTTAGGGTCCAAATTCCTTGTACCACGGTGATGGTCCAAGGTTAGAACCAATGAAAGAATAACACAAACACAGGTATTGAATACAAACATATATTACAACAGAAATATAATACAAAAGAAGTAGAAGTATTAGTAATGATTATCAGATTTGGTTAGAGCGAACTATGTTGTCTCGACAAGTATCACTATTCCAATGTCCTTACAATATGCTCTCAAATATATCTCCTCGTCTTACAATATCCCCTCATAGCTCTTGAGAGGCGCAGTATTTATACTGTCAGGAATAGTCCATTATTATTATAGGTGAGTTCCCATAATACTCTCTCTCTCTCTCTCTCTCTCTCTCTCATACTGAAATCAACACTCAGAGGCGACAGGCTGTTTCATGCTTGAAACAATCTTCAGGCCGCGAGTGTTGGATTTTTTCAACTATTTATATATATGGGTCAGTGGTGCATTGTGGGTAATCCATTCTGTCTGTTATTTTGTCGGGTGTAACTTGTTTCTTTATTTAGAATAATTTGTTTGAATTTTTATTTTCATTTTTTTATTTTATATTTATTTATTCTTTTCGGTTTTCGATGCTTTCTTAACGTAGTAAAAAAATTGTGGGGAATTGTTTAAGTCACTTATTTAATATTTTGCTTTGGTCTGGGAAGTTAAAGCTATTTATTCGTCCAATTTTCGGATTGATTACCGTAGTCTATTGTTATTTTACGTGGGGCAGTTTTTAATTTGTTTATTATTTTATTTATTTATTTCGATATATTATTTTTACTTTTTTTGCTTAATTATGTTTATTTTTTTCTAACGGTTATTTTAGCGGGAGCGATTTGTTTTTTATTTATTTATTAGGATGAATCCTAATAAATAAATAAACAAACTACCTCCATAGGATCTGGATCGTTTTCACCCACTTTTTCATATGCCAGATGTACTTTTGAGCTCATGCTTCCTATACATCTGACACTTGTATTATCGCAAGGAATCTTTCGATTGTCAATTCAAAATCCTTTCTTTGGGGATTGAGGTTTTATTAAAAGTAGAAATATTTGTGCGTGTTTGAATTTGTTGATAGATAATTTTTAAGTTTATCAATTTATAGTTGGTAACGACTTGCTTTCCTCCTGATATACTTTAAAATTTACTGTCGTAAGACAACATGTGTTTTCATACACAGTGGAAATCTTTTGTACCAAAAAGTAGTAAGAGAAATTTGATTAATACACCGGTACATCTTGCGTTAATGATTCTCTGTCCCCTACGTTTGGAGGAAGAGTTATGCAAGATAAAACATATTCTCTTGGATAATGATTATCTTGAGGAACTTCTTTTTCTTTCTTTCTTTTTTTTTTTTTTTGGTGTAATGTTTAGTTACACCAGCGCCTGTTATGTGTTTAAGCATTTTTAAAAGTTTATTAAGCGTTTTTGTTTATATTCTTTAGTCCTAAGGTTTTTATTCACGAGCGAACCTTTATTATTTCTGTTTATACTGTTTTTTTTTATTCTATTTTTATTTTCGAAATTATCACTCTTTCTATTCGTTTTATTTAGAACATTTCTAAGTCGATTTTGTTTATTTTTAGCGTAAGTTGCAACTACATTTTTATTGTTCACGCCTAACTTACTTTTTGACATACTTTTATTTCATTGGTACAACCAGCATTTGCATTTTTATTTCTGTTTTTTTTGTTTGTTTTTTTATTTGCGTTAATTTTGTTTTTATTCTTTCTGTATTTTATTGACTTATTTTACGTTTCTTCCTTAGTTTTGCTATAGTAAAAAGTATTATGCTTAGCTGGATTTGAATAAAAAATTTTCAATGATGGCCGACAAAAGACGGCACGTTAAAAAAATATTTTTGGGTCTTCAAAACAAATCCACTTCTCAAACCAAAAATTTGCTAGTGGAAGTACGGTGGCCAAGAATCACCAAAGTCAAGCGAAACTTAATGTGGTGTTCTCCCTCTAATGAATCTCTTGGGGACTCATACATTTACTATAAATTTACTAGAAAAGTACGCTTGGAGGAAACAGTGAACTCTGGTCAACCGACACACACTCCCAAGTCGTGTAATACTCTTCTGTTGTATTTACTGTTCAATATACGATTTCTCTGCAACCTCTTGTTTTGTTATTTTTTAACTATTTACTTGGTCACAACACTTAGGTTGGTCAAGAATGGCCAGAACCAACAATAAATTTCGGTGGCTGAAAATGGCAACCATCAAGACAAGAATAGGAAAACCAAAATCAACACAAAGAATGGTAGCTGTTAATATTAGTCAAGACTGAACAGTGATCGGAAAATCGCCCCCTACTGGAAATCCTCATAGAAATGTATAATCAACATTCTTGGAGCGTGACAGAGACTACAAATATCTCATTAGAAAGGACGGATTTCTGGTAGACCCCGAATAATTGGAGAAATTTGAAACAAGAGTCGTATCTATCTTCGTGGTGGACAATAAAAGCATTCATTTTCCTGGTGGTTAACCCTCAAAGAATCATAAAAGGGTTCCTTCATGTTGAACATACTATTGTAAACGTCTGAATATTGCCTGAACGCGAACCTCTATCGAAAGAATTGATCCTCCGGAAAAATACAAAGGCAGGCGAAGGACTACATGACATTAATTGATGTCCATTATCAAGCGTTAGGGAAACACCCGGCGGCGTACTTCGAGGATTACGGGAAGATGTTGACAGCATCAAGTTGAGAAAGACAACATGAACGGCAGATGACACTTCGATATAATGGTTGACTGTTACGTATTCCTCTCTATCAGAAACGGCTGGCTGTAGCGGACTAGAAAATACCGGCCATTGTTGCTGGAATTGCGGAGAGACTGACCTTCTGGAGTTCTTGTTTCAATCGATCAAAATTCCCGCTCTGTCCGAGTTTGCTATCTTCGCCTTGACTATAGCGTCTGTAACTGGTGAGGTCAAACTCCCGGTTCTGTCTTGTCACACACCCCGAAAAAACCTTGTCAGCCTCTTGTCCGGTTGTGGAGAAGGAAATAGGTGAATGGTTGGTCAGGGTAAGGGCAGATAGGAGCGTCAGGCAACAGGGCCTCACTGACCTTGAAGCTCCCAAATGAAACGCATAAATGATCAACACTTTCTAGCAGATTTAATGGCGAAACTCCAGCTACAATCTCGAGGGACCAACTACAAAAACCTTACGAGCCTTCATTAGACAAAAAAATAGAAATTAAAAAAAGAGCTACAAGCCAAACAGAAAAGGAATCTTTGGCCCTTGCACCAAAATCCGTCACTCTCACACCATCCACACAAAAAATATCTCCAAAACATTACATTGCCATCACATTTTAAAACTACTCCATCTTATACAACCAAAAAGAAACCTCATATACACCGGTTCAACCACTGATAAGAATGGAACCGACTATAAGAAACAGATATGCAGGATCTGTATCCTTTTCAGAAGAAAGGAAAGAAATATCAAGCTTCTATGCCTTTCTGAGGAAGACGTCTGTCGCATGTCCAGGGAACCAGCAGAAAGGCTGTTTGCCCAAACTTTCAATACGATAGATCTAAAATGTCTGCAGAACTTTAGCCAAATAAGATTCAAAAACGTTGAGATTACAGAATTTTCCAAACGGCATACATTTGTGAGATCGGGCCTGGGGGTGGTACGTGGCAAATATGAGTATGATTCAAAAGCCAACACTGTCCTCAAATTACTGCACCCACATGAGAGATGATGAAATGACAAATTTTGTTCAGAGAGGCTTCCCGACTTCATTCACCTCCTCCTCTATAAGGATTTAATCTAACGTTTCCCGGTGACATTGATAACCTGTCTCTTGATGGCTCCATCAAGACTGACTTGGGCTAAGGCTCAATAGGACAGGCCGTTGGTGTGCTTACCCCGGTCATATTCAATGCAGAGGACCAACTGATAATGTCTCTCTGATTAGCCAGTAAGAATGCTCGGGGCCTGGGTTAAGATTCTCGATAGCAACTTGCGACACCTTGGGTTGAATGTCTGTGTTCTGTGAAAACATGAATATATTCTATTTTCGTGGTTTGTTCTCTATGCAGCATGTTCACTCGAGAGGTGTTTCCTCGCTAATGAGCCAGGCTTTATATGCCACGTGTGCTCTTTTATTCCCAGGTTTGATGAGCAGGCTTTGTGTGCTGGATGTTACCATAAAGGATAGGCCTCACCCAATGAACATTAGAAGTGGTCTGGTTTGTTTCGGCGGATCTTGGCGTCTTTGAAGACATCTGGTCTGTTAGTCTTAGGTGTATTGGAATGCCGTCCTTGACCTCGATTTACGTCGTATGGTACTAAAAACCCTGACGTGAAGCCATTTCGGGAATTTACTGGCAAGTCTCGATCACCATCGGGAGAATGTGTGGAATTGGACTAATAGGGGCAGTTCTACTTCACTATTGCGTTCTAGCTACATCGGAAGAGGCCTAGTTTATATTGTCCAAATTTCCATTTGATGGTTTACAGGTATTATAAGCTTGTCCTGGTTCGTGTAAACTTAGATAAACCTAATTTTAGGATGGCCGGGTTCTGGAAATTGAATGCATCATTATTTGGTATAAGATTTCCAAGGACACCTTACACTACAGTGGAAATTAACGTTGCTGTGGTTGGGGATAAGAGGGAGGATATATTAAAATCAATGTTAGTCGTATACTGATGATTATAGTCGCCGACACAGTCTAGTTATATTAAAAGCGTAGACAGCATGTGAATCTAGAATTTATCGGGCTATTAAATCCAATGATAGTAGGGAAATAACCGCAGCTAGGACACAGCTGGCCTCCTTGCTTATAAAGGAGGATCAAGCTCTGGTAGTTAGGGCTAGATTAAAATGGTATGAGAAGGCGACGAATATGGCCGCTGGATTGCGTTCAGAATTTTGATATGAGTCCAATCGACATAAAGAAAACGTCACATTGCCGGATGAGCAGAGCCTAACTACAAACGCGAGCATATGTGAGGCTTTTCGAGACTACTTTTAGGATCAGTTTACGGGAGAAACCGGTTTGAGCCCTGCTAATTTCGACTTCTATCTGGCCGACTTTCCCCGCCTTGAGACGGGTGAAGCGGCTTGACGCGATTGTCCCATTTCAGTCTGAAATCTAGAAAGCGCTAAAGCTGATTGGCAAGGACACAAATCCAGGATTAGATAGTTTTCCTTACGAACTGTACTTGAAGAAGTCGCCCATATTTCTTCCTTTGTTGGAACTGGATGAAGCAGGGGTTTATACTTCGACGCTTCAAGAGGGTTTGCTACTCAAGAACAAAAACCGTGGGAATGGGATAGGTAATTTTCGTCCCTGAACAGTGTTAAACATAAATTTGAAAATTTTGACCAAGATCTTAAAACGGTCTTTTGCAAGCAGTCCTCTCTTAGCTGATTGGCTCTGAGATGACCTATGTGGTAAAGGATAGGACTATTCAAGATATCGCCAAACATTTTCTTCAAAAGTTAAAGATGAATGCGTTCCTACGCGGAATTTCCCTACCTGGAACTACCGCCTCTTCTAGGTACTCTGCCGATGATATTTCTGTTTTTATGCCCAGCTGAGATTGACGAAGTCAGCAAAGAGATCAGAGGGTACAAGTTTGTTGGCTTGCAGCTGGGCCCGTGAAATGCAGTTTCTCTTACAGGGTTTTTCCTTAGACGGCCAGCCGATTAAGATCTTCGGCATTTGATTTGGCTCGATCCACTGTGGGGAATGGAATGATCGGAAGTGCAGTGAAAGCCGAGATCACAATTTGTCTGTGGTCACGCAAGAATCTTTCTGAGAGGGCGGAAGTTTGTGCTTCACACATCTACCTGATAGTACTTTGCCGACTTCCGTGTTTCCACTCCTGTATACCGTACTAATGCATTTAATAAGGGTATTTTTCTCCGCTCTTTTGGATCGTCAAGGCTCTCAAGGTACGTTGTCATCTTTACCCTTCTGAAAGCAGTCTGGTCATGCCTTGCATTGAGATTTGTCGACACACGCTTCGCTTCGTTTTCCTAGACAAATCGGATAGTGAAATCGACTTCTGGAAGGAAGACGCCTGTAAGAATTTCCAATCTCTATGAATTGTGCTTACGTGCGGGAAGAAGCCCCCAGCCCTCGTTTGCTCCGAGGCGAGTTCTCCTTTTATCCTGAATGTCGGGTTGCTCTCAAGTTCTTCTTATATGCGAGGAATGGCCTCTCCGACTTACAGGCGTTGTCACGTAATATATATATATATATAGATAGATAGATAGATAGATAGATAGATAGATAGATAGATAGATATGAATAGACTGAGATAGATAGATTGATAGATATGAATAGACTGAGATAGCTATCTATCTAGCTAGATAGATAGATATATATGAATAGACTGCGATAGATAGATAGATAGATAGATAGATAGATAGATAGATAGATATGAATAGACTGCGATAGATAGATAGATAGATAGATAGATAGATAGATAGATATGAATAGACTGCGATAGATAGATAGATATGAATAGACTGCGATAGATAGATAGATAGATAGATAGATAGATAGATAGATAGATAGATAGATATGAATAGACTGAGATAGATAGATAGATAGATAGATAGATAGATAGATAGATAGATAGATAGATAGAAATGAATAGGCTAAGATAGATAGATAGATAGATATGAATAGACTGAGATAGATAGATAGATAGATAGATAGATAGATAGATAGATAGATAGATAGATATGAATAGACTAAGATAGATAGATAGATAGATAGATAGATAGATAGATAGATAGATAGATGTTCATTTTGTAGACGTATGTCCGGCTCTGCCTGTCGTCCAGGCGCATATTAGTATTTTAATAAAACTAAAAACTTAAAAGGAAATATGAAGATATATCAAATTAATTAATTAATTTTGCATTCTTTGTGTGTACGAATGTATTCTTGTCATATAAATAGGTGAGAAATCATGTCCCTCCCCAGTTTCCTTACTATTGATGCTTTCTGCAGTACGTTCTCCGTAATCTTCCCTCTTTCTCGTATTAGTTCTTCCATCCATTTGCACAAAATGAAAGAAATCCTGGTTCTCCAGTAAATTCGGACACAATTAAAAAATATCACTTCTATGATAATGCCATTCTTTAAACAACACACCGCATAAAATGTCTCAAGAAAAATTCATCGTCTCCTAAAAAATCTAGCGTTCAAAGCAAGAATTGTCTTTTTAACAAATCTCTCTTCGAGCAATTTCAGCTTCACATCAAATCGAACTTTTTCAATGAATATCACACTTAAATATCTCTCGCTTCTTCAGAAAATATCATCTTCAAAATAAATATCACTTCACTAATACATTTCGAACTTTAAACAAACGCCAAATTCGCCTCGGGAAAAATCTCACCTCTTCAAAACTTACCGCTTTTTCAACAAGTCTCAACATTTCGACAAATCTCTTCTGCACAAATATCGCTTTTTCAACGAATGTTGCCTTCTTAAAAATAAATCAAATTTATTCGCTCTCACTTCACAAAAAAAACACCGGTTTCTACAGCCATATTGCATCTGCATGTCTCGCCTTCAAAATAAATATTGTTTCTCGAAAAAATCAGTTTCCAAATTTAACGTTTTTTAAATAATCTCATCGGTGCAACGTCTATATTCTTGTAGAGTTTTTACCTTTCCATATTGCTTCAACAAATCACACTTCCACAACAAATCTGGCTTCTTGAAAATTTCTCACCGTTTTCACAAGTCTCACTTCATCAAAAAGTCTCGCCTCAACTAGAAATCTCGCTTATCAAACAGTTGTTTCCAAATCTATAGTGCAGTTGTAAGTATTAGATCTACAAAAACAACGGTTTCTCGAAGGAATTTTACCTGTTTGGAACATTGCATTTTTTGATAGCGTTTTGTCCCGAAACCTGCCTCGTTTCACGAACAATTATTGCCTTCTCATATAAATATCGCGGCTTCTACAATTTTAGACGTTTAAATGAATCGTTTCTCTAACAAATCTCTTTAGCACAACAAATTCTGCTTCCTAACATCACCTCATTTCTCTAAGTTTTAACTTACCATCAATTTTGCTTACGACAAAATTTTCATTTACACACGAGATTCTTTTCTCCAAATCCCCCTTCATCAAACACAACTATATATACATACACACACACACACATACATACACACACACACACACACACACACACACACATATATATATATATATATATATATATATATATATATATATATATAGACAGACATCTCTCAATGCGCATTTGATTAGTGCGCTAAAACATTCTTCAATTTAACCATAGGATTGAAAATTGATTTTTTCACAGTTTAAACATAGTAATTGAAATTTTTTTTTATTGTTTTATAGTTATAGTTAAATTAGCCGCTCTAATAGACGGATTCCTGTATATATATATATATATATATATATATATATATATATATATATATATATATATATATATATGTGTGTGTGTGTGTGTGTGTGTGTGTGTGTGTGTGTGTGTGTGTGTGTGTGTTTCCTAACAAGTCCAGTTTAATCTTGAAATGTCTCCTCAAATAAATTCCCTTTTTCAAGAAGTATTTATTCTACTTCATTCAAGGTAAAAAAAAAACGCCTTCATTTTCTGCGCATCCGTTCACTTTTAGATTAAATACTTTGCCAGCTTAACGCTTTAACATATGATGGCCGCCATATTTCAACGGAGAATATGCATTCCGCTTCGAGGATATCTTATAGAAATCGAGCGCCATTCTTATTTACCGCGCTAGAATCTTGAAACTATTTACCTTTTTGTTGCGTTAGTTTCAGTTTAGTTTCTAATAAATCTATGTACATTATGTCACCGAAATATATCAAGAATTTCTTAAATCTCATGATAAAAAGCAACAAATGTCCCGGCGACTGACTCGAGTTTATTTGCCAACGAAATCTCGCAACGAATTTTATGACTCCTTAACCCTGTTCATCCGTCAATCCAGATTCAAACTCGACATTAATTTATTCGTTTATAGACAACAAACAAAATATTCAACTTGAAGTCTTTTAAAATTTCAGGTTTCTGTAAAGAAATGGACGGCTTTTAACATTCCAGTAAAACAAAATAAAAATTAACATAAACACATACAAAATTTTATTAAGTTAAAACTTAGCCTCTTAAAACTATTAAGCCAACAAATGTTTTTATCTTGTGCTTCGAGTTTCATTTCATCATTCAGTAATTATTTCAGTTTGAAAAATAATGTAAATATCTCAATATGTTACTTTATAAAAAAAGAAATTGTCATTCTATATTTCTGAGATGAGGTATTATGTACACTATTTATATTATTCGAAATATTGTCCTCATCTTTGTCGTCATATTTATTACAACGTTTCGGCCTTTCAGTATCTGTCTATATTTCTAAGATGAGGTATTATTGAACACTATTTACATTATTCGGACTATTGTCCACATCTTTATGGCCATATTTATTACGTTTCGGCCCTTCAGTATCCGTCTATATTTCTGATATGAGATATTATGTACACTATTAACATTCTTCGAACTATTGTCCTCATATTTGTCGCCATATTTATTCCAAGGTTTCGGGACTTCAGTATCTGTCTATATTTCTGAGATGAGGTATTATTTACACTATTTACATTATTCGAAATATTTTCCTCATCTTTGCCGTCATATTTATTACAATGTTCCGGCGTTTCAATATCTGTCTATATATCTGAGATGAGTTATTATGTACATTATTTACATTATTAGGGCTATTGTCCTAAAATTTTCGCCATATTTATTTCAAGGTTTCGGACCTTCAGTATCTGTCTATATTCCTGAAATGAGGTATTATGTAAATATTTACATTATTCGGACTATTGTCCTCATCTTTGTTGCCATATTTAATACAACGTTTCGGTCTTTCAGTATCTGTCTATATTTTTGAAATGGGGTATTATGTACACTATTTACATTATTCGAACTATTGTCCTCATCTTTGTCGACATATTTATTAAAAGATTTCAGCTTTTCAGTATCTGTCTATATTTCTGAGATGAGGTATTATGGACACTTTTTACATTATTCGGAGTATTGTTTTCATTTTGTCGTTATATTTAGAACAAGGTTTCGCCCTTTCAGTATCTGTTTATATTTCTGAGATGAGTTATTATGTACACTATTTATATTTTTAGGAATATTGTCCTCATCTTTGTCGTCATATTTATTACAACGTTTCGGCCCTTGAGTATCTGTCTATATTTCTGATATGAGATATTATGTACACTATTTACATTATTCGGACTATTGTCCTCATCTTTGTCGCCATATTTATTACAACGTTTCGGCCTTTCAGTATCTGTCTATATTTCATTAATTTCATTAAAATCTTTTCTTTACATAAATTGCTAAAACCCAGTTACAGCCTCTTTCTCTTTATTTTTCACTCCCTCTTCTTTCTTTTTTCCTTTTTCTTTTCTCTCTTCCTTCCTCCCATTTCAATATATCACATCCGTTAAGTTAACCGTCTAAATAGGTCATGGTCTGGTCACTCCCCCTCCCGCTGTACTAAGTATGATTGAGAGATATGAAATTAAAGCCTCCCTAAACTCTACCATTTCTCTTTAGATATACATACATACATACATACATACATACATGCATATATAGTGTACATCCATTAGATATGGCATGTGGAAGTAGATCAGTCTACCCTAGTGAGCGAAATAAAGGCCTCAGTTCGACATTCCAACCACCTGAAGAAGTCCGGAGCGTACAACGGCCAAAACGTTGTGATAAACATGGCGACAAAGATGAGGACAATAGTCCGAATAATATAAATAATGTACACAATACCTCATCTCAGAAATATAGACAGATACAGGGTCTGTTATTTTTGTAACTTTCTTCTCTGATATTCGAAAATTGTATTGTTGACTTGTTTTAAAATTTCCACTGATTTAAATTCATGTTTCATAGTCCTTGTCTTTATTCATTGCCATTTAAGCAATTCAATTTCATTTTGATATAGGGAATTTAAAAGATCTTACAGCAATATCATTTATATTTAGTAGAAATAATTTCAAATGATTTAAAATGTAAAGTATCTTTCATATCAAAATTCTTGCTAAAAGGTGAGTGATGAGTTTACAGAATTCATCAGACAGTTTTGAATATTTTCTAAAACCAGGTTCAACTGTCATCACACACAAACACACAGATACACACACACACATACACACACACATACACATATACATATATATATATATATATATATATATATATATATATATATATATATATATATAATTATTTATTCAAAAATTATAACATAAATATGTTATAAAATCACTACAAAAATAGCCATTTTCTTTCAACACCTCTGGTATCTTATCAATGATTATATTGAATGTAGATTGTAGAATAAAGGTTTTAAAAGGTTCAAATCAATTAACCACCCCTCGCAAGGGGAAATCTGTTACATAAGCTGGAATGACCAATCAAGATACAAGGATACGAGAATTTAAAAAAATTAACAACGAACTAAGATAAATACGCACACATCCAAGATGTCTATATGTTTGCTTTGAGTGGTTTGGATCAGTAATGGAAAAGAAAGATAAAAAAGAGGAAAAACGACCAAATCGACGACAAATCCAGAAAGGAAAGTTACGATCAGAACAAAGATTACTGAAGCGCCGTTTTAAAGAAGCTCCAATTCATGAGAGGGCAGGCCTTCAAGAATTCATGAACGATATCAGAAGGAAGATTCTAGTGATATCCAGAGCTGAAAATCAAAGGAAGCGTCGGAAGAAAAAGCGTCAGTCTCGGAGATCTTGATAATTCCGCATGCATTTGCTAAAAAAACTTTTCGGACTGATTGATATCCCACAGAATTGCAGAATCACTTGAAGATGACGTATTCAGGTAATATGCGAGATATACCAATCCCTCTTATAAAATATTTACCAAGACCTCAAGATCCGACAGTTATGCTTGATGATAGTGGGATAAAATTAAGTAAAGTCGAAGATTTTGTCCGAAAGGCACGCGCTAGTCGTGCCCCTGGAATGAATGGAATATCATATAAACTATATAAAAACTGCCCATGCGTTCTTACTATCCTCCTTCAGCTGGTTTGGAAGCAGAATATTGTACCACAACAATGGTGTTTGGCGGATGGAATTTGGATACCTAAAGAGACGGATTTTAAAAGCATTTCCAATTTTCGCCCCATATCCCTACTTAATGTAGAAGGAAAAATATTTTTTGGAGTCCTCGCTCGTCGCATGACATATTTTCTTATAGAAAACGATTACATAAACACATCTGTCCAGAAGGCGGGGATACCTGGCTTCCCCGGTTGCCTGGAGCATGCACAAATGATATGGAACTCCATACTATCAGCCAAAAGAAATAAAACAGAACTCAAGTATGGTTTGATCTTGCCAATGCATATGGTTCAGTCCCACATCAATTAATAAGAATGGCTCTTGACTTTTTCAATTTCCCTGGCAAGATTAGGGAAATCATAATGAAGTATTTCGACTCAGCTTTCATGAAATTTACCGTTAAAAATCACACTGCCAAGTGGCAACCACTTGAGATCTGTATCATGATGGGCTGTGTGATTTCCCCGCTTCTTTTCGTTTTGGCCATGGAACTGATTTTACGAGGCGCATCAACCACAGCCAAAGGAGTGATGACTGAAGAACAGCCAGTCCTTCCCCCTTCTAGGGCTTTTATGGATGATATCACAATTCTCGTCTCTTCTAAAATTGATGCCAATAACCTGTTAGAAAAGTACCACGATCTTTTCATATGAGTGAGAATGAAGGTAAAGCCCAAGAAAAGTCGAAGCCTGTCATTAGTTAGGGGATCTGTTAAGGAAATTCACTTCAAAATTGGTGATGACACGATACCAACTGTTAAATGTCAATAAAGAGCCTCAGACGGCTGTATACAATCCCACTAACTGATCGACATCGGGGTTCAGAGGTTCATAAATCAGCTTTAAAGGGACTAATTTCGATCGATAGAACCTTTCTGCCCGACAAAATGAAGGCCTGGTGCTATCAACATGGTCTATTGCCCCGCCTTTTGTGGCCTCTGCAAATGTATGAAATTGCATTATCTCGTA